>CAXKWD010000004.1:176788920-177086624 GCA_964059195.1 Ectobius pallidus | reverse complement strand
GATGATCCTCTTCTTTGGTGGAAGGAATGAATTTTGAAATCTTTCGTTCTTAAACAGCGTTCTTTATGTTGAAAGAACGAAAACAGTGTTATGAATTTTGGAATCCCACCAGCAGAGGACTTTATTAGACTTACCACCAGGAAGAGGGAGAGCAACACCAAGCAGCATACTTATACTACCAACCATGATCGCTAAAACGCCAGCTGAGGATGGGAGTAACTAGTCTGATTTTATAAATTGACGTAAGTGGAGTTAATTAGTGTTTTCATTTTTTACTTATCTCATGATCTCATGGGATTACTTATTATAAATGTTCATCATCAAAAAGAGGTTGCCATGGTTGTTCCAAATTAGTGCAGGTAAACCATACTATAAGTGAAGTTTAACTGTAAACTTGAAATAAGTTACTACTGAAATATGTTTTCAACTCATTATATATTATCATGTTATCGGACTTTGATATAATTTAATATTCTGAAATCTTCCTTATTTCCTGAATGTACATTTGTTTTCAGACAATGAAGAAGAAGCAACGCATATCATATATCCCCCATGTGATCCACTGGATGAGGAGTATGCACGCCCCACTATGAAGCGTGACCGCATGGTGCTGTTACATTGGTACTACTTTCCTGACAGCTATGACACTTGGACGACTATGGAGCTTCCAGTGGACCCACCCGATTCGCCTGCTCCACACACTGGCCAGTGGCGAGTGAGTCTATTCTCTGCACACTTTCATTCTCCTTGCTCACATATTCATAGCATAGAGAAAACAAAATTGAAATAGCACCAGGAAAACATGTTTTACAATGCCTAGAAACCAAAAATAGTGTTTTGGAATGACGTCTTTGTCTGTCTGTCTGTGTACAGCTCAAGAAATTCTCAGCATTTCCTATAGTAACAGTTACAAATGCCTCCCCCTCTTTATTTCCATCAAGCATATGGCTGCTAAATCAATGCAGCAGAATACATTCACCTCTATCCGCCTATCCAGCACAAAGATTTACTCATTATACACAGTTGATTGTGTGGCATTATTGTTCCCCCTAGTACTGAAATAAGTTTGGCAAACATCTGTATTGTTTTGTTCCCTCCCTCTTGTAGCTGTGTTAAAGGATAAAAATTTCCACGCTTTCCAGTGTGGCAACCTTCTCATTTGCCAGGAAGAATTAATTCCCAATTTGTAACCAACCTCTGTCGTTAACTCAACCATAATGTTCCTAACTCCAACAGCCGAAGGGTAGAGGTGATAAACTGGCTTTTTTCCATAGCATACCTTTTACTGAAGATATGTATAAACTATAATTTGTAAGTTAATTCAAATTCATAAGCTTCATTCATAAAAAATATTATCATAATCTCGCATCACAGGGACAGGCTCTTCTTTGACTTCCTGCCTAATTTAAACCCAGTTGTGATGATTTGGGTGGAAGTAAAACAATGGATTACTACAATTGAGGATGTAAAATTGTGTCAACAAAAATTTAGTATCATATATATATGATGGAAAGAACACTCTTATTCACAATTAGCTTTTAAACATTATACATCTTTAATGCTATTAGTGCTTTTTTACAATTGAAAATTCTCCAATGGGAGAAAAATTAGCTGCCGTTGAAGCCGTGTTTCAGTACACCTATATAAGTATGTATTTATTGATGAAACCTACATTTTAGAACATCCACTACTTCACTCATTGATATAACCCTCGTGGTTAGCCGGTATTTTGTCATTTGGAATTTGGCAACCCTAATTATTATTAGGTGGTGTGACTCTGTTTACTTCTTGTGCTGTGTAACTCTAATTGAACGTTGTGTTGCTGTTATTGTTGTGCTTCATAAGAGATTTTGAAGGATGGTTAGGTTATAAACAGCCCAGTACATATACATGGATAGAAATATGCTCTTAATATTTTTAAAAATAACCTCTGTGATATACATAAAATTTGGAGGGAAAAACAACTGTTACGTGCTGTTACGTACATATACATGGATAGAAATATGCTCTTAATATTTTTAAAAATAACCTCTGTGATATACAGAAAATTTGGGGGGAAAAACAACTGTTACGTGCTTTGACTTTTAAATGGAGTACAAAGTTGGCAGTTTTTTAAACTTCAATGCATACACAATTGTTGGCAATTCTTTAAAAGATTGTCAATTGTAATTTAAAACTGCCACTTTGTCAGTTACGCAACTAACTTTAGTTACGCTCTGCTATTTGTAAATTTCAATATTTTACTTACCTCCCTAGAAGATATATAACTCCAATACAAAATTCTGTTTTATATGATTTTTATCCATTGTATGTGGGAAGAATTAACTCAGGACAATTTCTGGTTATGCCAATCTTTTTATTGAAAGAAATATATTTTCAGTTTAATCCTAGAACACTTAATGTGAGTCTCACAGATTCATTGTGTTGTATGTTTCCCATTTATCCTCTATAAGATTTTCACTGAGGATTCATCATTCAGCTTTTCTCCTGGCATCCTGTTTTGTATTTATCCGTTAAAAAACCAACTACAGTAGAAGCCCGAAATAGCGTGGTTCGAAATACCGTGATTTCGGATGTAATGCGGGGGAAAGTATGTCCCCCAATTTAAAAAAAAAATAAAAAATACCGCACATTTATAAATAAAATTTTTATTTTGGAAGTTGATTTAAAACCGTAAAAATTCTGCAAAGAGCGGTTCTGCAGTACATTTTTTTTTTTACCATTAGACCCGCCCTCACCCGTTAGTTGACCGTCACCACTGCATTCCAAAGGATTTAGCAGAACTAACGGGACATGGAATGAATAGTGTAGTTCTATAAGGATTTTAACAAATCTGCACCTGCTATAAATTCTTAAAACCTAGGAAAGTTGAAATATGATTTTAGTTTGAACAATGCATTTGGATTGTAAAGTCGCGAGTTCGAAATACAAAATGCCGCAGAAGAGGAAAGCATATTCAGTAGGAGATAAACTGAAAATTATTGATCGTGTAAAAAATGGGGAAACGGGGACTCTGAATATTATACAATATGATACAATATGAATTTATTTGTTCTAAACAACAACTTTACATCAGCCCAAATTTCCACTTTAGAGATGGATCCGTACCTACCTTACGGTTTCTGACGGATCCATTTCAGCACATTACATTACTAAAATATATCGCACAGCAGTTCAACGTGTCTCAATTTAAACGTTAACGTTTGTTTACGTAAACAACTGGGTCTGCACACTATTCCCGCTGCTGTTAGTTCAAGCCTACTTCACTCTTTGTGAACTGCCTAGAGAAAATAATCTACGGGGCACTCGCTTCCCTGTACGATGGAGACGTGTGATTACATGTCATTTAAACATTGGATAATATTAAGTCGTAACCCTCCTTTAACTACGTTACGCTTTACTAAATGTTATTAAGCTCATATCTGCTCTTGGTTATTAAACTCTCTTCTTTCACACTATTAACTTCACTTTCCTATTTTTAACTTCTACTGACACACTGATTTAACTGTGGCCTCCCTAGCTACGTTTTCCCGTTTGAAACATATTTAATTTTTTACGGCTTCTAGTGATAATTGGTGTTTCTTCCTCACTGCTTCCACTATTGCTGTCACTTGGTGCGTTCTTACTCCAAGGCCCCCGAGGAATCTGGAATCGTTGCGTCACAGATGACGTGTTTGGTTTCTCGTTCGGCTGAGTTGTTGATTCTCTGCTGTCACCTATTGGTGACGTCGGTGCACGTTCCTTCTGGTTTCGATGTTCGTTAACCTGAGCCTCTACACGCGTCCTCTCCGTCTCTGATTTCGCAGATTCAGCTGTCGAGGTCGTAGCACTCGTGCTGTTCGTTTCCGCGCTGTTCCTTATATCTATCTTCCTCCCATCCACATACAGCTGTAAATTTCGAATGGTCGCCTTCTTTCCCTTCTTCCTTTCAAACTTCATTTTTTCTACTAATTTCCTCCTTGTAATTCTCTCCGTCGGAGATAGATCTCTGTTAATATATATTGCCGTCCCTTTTAATTTGTAAGATCTCTTCAGTGTGGCAAAAACCACTTGAGTAGATGCACATTTCGCTATAATGACTCTGTTTCCTGTAGTTTTCCCGACCCTGTGAGCCGTTAGGAACTCCCATCCCTGGATCTGCACTTCCAATTTGTTTTCTAATATTTCGTGGACTTCTTGCAGGGCACTAATTCCTTTTCTCTCTTTAACCCCGTGGAAAATTAAATTTAGCTGTCGATCTGCATTTTCTATCTTCTCGATTCTTGACTTCAGTTGTTCCACTTCTGTCTTCATTCTTGCTATTTCCTCTCTAATTTCTTGTTTAACTTCTTTTGTTGCCCCATTTATTTTATTAACTATTCTTTCTTCCATTCTTTCAAGGCTTTTGATGACCTCTTCAGAAACTCCTGGCCCTGGATTCATTTCAACCCCTCCAATTATCAGCAGCACTATGATCACTAGGGCCCAGGTCGCCATGACAGATTGATCTTCTCTAAATGTCCCTTTGGTCCCTGCTCTCCTTTTTGATCCAAATGAGCCTATCCTCATTCTGTATACTTCGATTTCGATGGCCATGTCCCTTGTGTCGTTTTTTCCCTAATTCACTCCGCACCTCTTCCACACGTCTGTACGTTACCACTGCTTGTTTAGAACTCCGAATATTATACCTGATTGTGTATGTGTATGTTTTAGTTGTACGTTACTCTCGGGAATTAGAAAAATTCTCGCTCCCTATCTGCGAAAGAAGAGCTGTAAATTGAGATCAGTTACAGGAGTGGATTAAATAGCATAGCATAACATAGTAATTTTTAAAACTACTGTATTTTATAGTGCTGTATAACATTGTAATTTATTAGTGAACCAATGTTCCCCTCCGTGGGGTCAATTTTTGTCACTTCTTCGGTCACATTTTGATACACCGCGGTAAGGTTATAACGCTTAAGGCACATTGTGTTGCATTAACACCAAAGTGGGTCTCCCAGACTCATTGCTCTTTTCTTTTTAATTTTTGCTTAGCTGCATTGTTCAATAAGTGTGATTTGAAATTTAAAATTCTATTCTTATGTTTAGTCTATCAAGAATGAGAAATGCAGCAAGAGGAAAGAATAACTCTAGAGTCTAAATTACCACAAAGCATCTATAGATTTTTGTGTTAAATGAAATGGTCTGTTCTGGAACCCAATTACTCTGATTTATTCCATTCTGCTTTATTGTAACATATTATTACAGAGTCATAATTAAGCATATTTTCATTATTGCTTCAAGTAATAACAGTCCAAATAAGAGAAGACTCTAAGAGACTCATCTTAGGTGTTTATAGGTGCAAAAAAGCCTAGGTGTTGTAGGGTTAATATCGTAATATGCTATTTTCTGGAAAATAGGAGGGAATTATCCATCTAATAAAATATTTTCAAAATTTGTGTTAACTGATTCCTGTTGTCATGATAATCGAAGAAATCCAGGTTTGCATACGATAAATTAATTTGCATGCAATATGCATTTTGCTTATAAATCTGGGCACCATCTGCTCTGTGGGTAAGTCTGCCTTCCACTCTGGCAGTCCAGGCTCAATCCCCAGCTGGGTTGAAGATTTTTCAATAGTAAGAACTGGGTATTGTGTGTTGTGTTTCCATCTTGTCTTTTCATCAGGATAAAGTAGTTCTAACTTCATTATGGAAGTGCCACCTGCATGATCTAGTGGTTAGCATTGCTCAGTTGACCAAAGTTTGATCCTTGGAAACAACTATGATTTTCTGAGGTAGGGAATTTGCATTTGTCCTCATGAGGACAGCTGAGGAGCTCCTTGATAAGGAAGCAGTGGCTCTGGTCACCAAGACCACCAATAATGGCTGTTTGAGTTGGCATGCTCACAACATGCTCCCCAATCTGCCAGTAACATCAGAAGATGAAGCTAGATGATGAAAAAAAATTAAGTTGCCTTTGGTTTTATTAAAAAAGGAGATTTACTGTACATGTTACAGTACCATCACAGTATAAGTATTAATACAGTAAAGAAACTGTGTTAAAAGTCCTATGATAAGTTAACTGGATGACACTAGCGCTCCATGCGGCAAGTAACTAAAACTACAATCTCATCATATCAAATGACTTGGGAAAATACTGAACACGTCACAAAATATGTTACATTTAAGCTGTGTCTCCATTGATATACATTTAACACCAACATGTCAATATTAACAAGTTGATATTAACATGTATATTGCAATTTCGCGTTCCAGTTGACTTGACATGCAAACCCAGCGTGTTGCACTTAACATTTTCAGATGTTAATTTGTTTTCCGGAGAAAATGGACAACATGTCAAGTCAATTGACTAGTCTGTCGATATCGGCTTTGTTTCGGGAATTTCCGGGAAACAAATAGTGATCGCCAGCTTAATCGGCTTTGGTTCGGGAATTTCCATGCACACAAAAAGCAGTCGACAACTTCCTCAAAATTGCCGGCATTCATTTTGTATTATGTGAGTATTTGGTATATCAGTGTTCTCAATAATATCGCATCTACTTTTAAAATTATTTTTTATGGCATACTCCATTGTTGAAAAATGTGATAGTTATTTTGAAAAGCTCAAGACATCTATACAAAATTAGTATTCAAGAAAGTCATAGACAGTTAACAAGAAGATAATAACGAGTATATAAAATTATTCTCATTTTGTAATGTTTGTTGCCCGCTTCAGAGGCGTTTTCTTTTTGAATGACCGCACCAACACATGTTAACCTATAACATTGTAGTGGAGACAGTTGTTAATTGGCAAACCACTTGACTTCTATCTGTCAACAAGTTCATGATAAACATTTAACATATGTTAATTGCAACATGTTGGTGCTAAATGTATATCAATGTATTAAGAGAGAAAAATGCACAATATTCTTTTTTATTGTAAATCTGAATTTTAAATTTAAGAAATAATAAAACAGGTATTATAAAAACAGGTAAACAATACCTAAATAGGCTACTGTTAAAGACTGTATTTAGGCTTAGTACTACTTTTCCTTTAAAATCGTTACCCTTTAATATCATTTATAATTCAAATTGTGATATTAAATACGGATTAATTACGTAAATTAGGATATTATAGGTCTGTCATGTTCATCCTGCGCTTCATTGTTGAGAGTGCATTTTGATTCTCTGCCTTATATGGCAACATACGACTTCAATTGTAGGTCTGTGTAGCCTCAATTACTGCAGGATGAACTCCATTAAACAAAACAAAAAATTCTGGAGCATTTGGAATTCAGGACACCGTCGGTACAGCAATTTTAATTAACAAGTTTTTATAGGAATTCATAAACTGTCTGTTTTCGGCGTGTTCCAAGCATAGATAGTAATTTTCACTAAAGTATTTTACATCTTTTGTTAGTAAGTTTTCTTGTCGACCATTAATGACCCATTTTATACAGCACAAATCATTACAACAGAATGAAATATAAAAATAGTACATTAAAGTAAGTTGAAACATAACCACACCAGAATGCACGTCAAGAGTAAGCCAGTAGGCCTACAATAAATATTACATATTTTTGTTCTTTCCTTTCTGGATCTTTCAAGAAAGTGAAGAAATGCAATTCAGGTTTTCATCCTTTATTACTACTGCAATTTACAGCAGAATAATAAGGTCCTTTCGAATATCGCTTGTTCTAATGAATACAACACTCCAGTTTATTTACATACTTCCTGGAGTAGTTACTGTAGTGTTAGTTTATGGCCACTACAATCGCTAGTGTATGTGCGTGCATGTTCGTCTGGCAGAAAAAACGGACTGAGTTTCGTTACTGTATTAATACGTATTCTGTGGTACCATGTTTTTGTTATTGTTTAGTTTTACTCTCACAAAACTGAGTACATGGGATATTGGAGATTGTAGTGTTGTATTTGTGCAGGTGGCAGCAATGTGGGTTTTGGATCTGGAGCAGTACAACGAGTGGATGACCGAGGAGGACTATGAAGTGGATGAAGGCGGCCACAAGAAAATTCACAAGGTAATACTTAAGTTATGTACTTATATAATATACATACCTTAAGAATTCAACACTTCCTATTACAACAGAGTTTTGCAGTATACACATTTGAATTGCAAATTCATATAATAATTCCCCCCATGATTTTGCCAGCAAGTGAACGCATTGGCCATGTTGCTGTGGTGATGCAGTGCTCACTGAGCAATGTGCAGCCGATGAAAATGACACTTAGAACCGCTCTAACCATACAGGATACAAAGTGTTATAAAATCTAGGCTACATGACTTCCTAATTGCATTTTTTATTAATATTTGTGTACATTTTACATTCACTTGTTATGAGGAGACACAATGAAGTGCCACAAATTGATGAACACATAATATATAAATACACTCGTTTCTTCATTATGCTATTAACACCCACTTATTAGGGATAAGCTCGAAATTTTACAAAATAGGTTTCCTTATGCTTGTTGCTCACGGTCAAATTTTTCTTTAAATTTATTGCGCAACTATCACTTTTCAACAAATTGGTATTGCTAACGATCAAATTCGCC
This sequence comes from Ectobius pallidus, assembly GCA_964059195.1. Lineage (NCBI taxonomy): Eukaryota > Metazoa > Arthropoda > Insecta > Blattodea > Ectobiidae > Ectobius > Ectobius pallidus. The sequence continues at coordinate 177,078,087 of CAXKWD010000004.1, read as the reverse complement.
TTTTGTCAAGCGTTTGGTTATTCGCGTCGGCATATAGGACTTGTTCTAATTCTAGCAAATAAGCTGTCAAAAGGCTGTCAAAAGCCAATCAGCGCAACGAACGTGAACAGCCCGCGCCCCGGGCGGTATTGTGGAGAACTTGCTGTCTGCAAGCCAAATGATTGCAATGCAGCCATTTTCCTTCCTCACATATTCTTCTTTTCCTAGCGTAGCAACTACATCAAAATAGCATGGGTATATACCTGTGTAGATATCGTTATTCCGAACGGATTAGTATAAAAATCATGACGAGAACACGACTCGTTGCCATACAAAAACGAAATGAAAATTCGAAGCGGGATGGCATAGGAGCCGTATTTGTATATGCACGATTCACGCTTGCTTCCATCATTCCTTCATAGCCTTGTGGTAGGATGCTAGACTGTGGTGCTAGAGGTCTCTGGTTCGATTCTTGGTATAGTAATTTTTTTTTTCTTTCATAATTATTTTAAATGATTGTAAACAATGTATGATTTTAATATTTCAAAGCTTCACGCATTGTTTGCTTTCTTTTATATGAAAAATTCAAATACACAGGGCAAAGGAAACAACAGGATGTGAAATTGATAAAATTACAATAATAATTATAAATAGCTAAAGTATTAATGTTCGGCAGATTTAAAGGACAACTTTAATAAAATCATGGCAAAAACCAAATACAAGGTGCATCGTCACATGAGAAATAGCCCTCCCCCAGCGAAGCACTTCCTTTTATACCACGATCTAGCGAATTCTTCGAGGATACACAGGCTGACAAACTGTTGGGTACAAGGCAAACCTGTGGGAACTCTCGAATTTTTTATATTTGGTACAAGGGGCACTCTCGAATTTTTAATATTAGGTACAAGGGACACACTCACAGTTTTAATATTTTTTACAAGGGGCACTTCCGCATTTTTAATATTTGGTATGGTCGGGAGTGTCGGCGACAATATACAAGGATAGTTTGTCGCCATGCTGCGCGGAGAAACAAAATGTGAATATCGAGTGGGTGGAGCTTAAACCGCACGTTATATTTGTCTTTCGTAAATATCATAACGCTGAAATAAATTATTTATAAGTTTTGTAAATTATCTTGTGACGGGCTTTCTTACTTTATGCTATAAAGTTCCCTAACTTCTTGGATTAAATCTTCGCCAAAATTCTTAGCCAAAATCTGTGACGACTAATATGTGATTATTCTTAATCGTAGTATATAAGTTTACTGAACTCCTACAAAACAAGGTCACTCATGCACCTGTCGTGTCATCATAACACTGCCTGCATAGTCCACATTCCAACACTCAGTACAACTACCTCTGTCACCGGGTGATTGCAAATTTCCTACTCTCAGTCTACTTTCTCTTTCTTTTAACAATTTACCCAGTCTTGATAATATTGATGAAAATTTATATTAACGGGCGCCATCATCAATACGCTTCCTCTTTTCTTCTTTTTTTTTTTTTGTATCAGCCCAGTCACAAATTAGATTATAGATACACAGGCTATGTATCTACATGCCTCTCGACTAGCTTTTAAATTAACAGTGGAGACGGGAATTGGGTTCGGATTTATCTTTCTTTTATTATTTTGCTTCTCTCTCTATTTCTCCTTTTTCTCCTTTTTCAGTGCTCACTACCAAAGTATATACTTAGCCCAAAAATCAGCGACTCTCAAACCATTACAAGGATAAGGGTCAAAAATCTGAACTTCACGTTAATTTACTTTGCATAACAATAACCATAATTTATTTAATTTATTATATTTTTTTTTTCTTTTCTTTCAACAATAACAATCTCATATACAATAAATTACATTTACACTACATTAACCATTCAACACTTTTATTGGTAGGATAGTACTTAATTTTTCAAGGTTGGTATACCCAATTTTAACTGTATAAGTACGTTCTCTGTTCAACAATAACAAATTCCTAATTAATTATTTTAACCTTCTTTCTTTTTTTTTGTTTCCAGGTCTCTACTAGAACGTCTCGTATTATTTACTATTAACTTGTATAGTCACTTACATTTGCAACTTCAAGATGTTTCAATATATATATTATACCCCCTTTTTTTCTCTTTAGAATAAATAAAGGTTTTCAATTTATAATCCAGTCCTTAACTCTACAGATTACATTCAATAATCCCACCTATGTCTCCTATACGAGTCTACTAGTCATCTTAGTCCATGAAGAATTGTATTTAAAGATAGATAGGAAAGACAGTCTCATGAAGAAAGAAATAGAAGTTTAGGCCTATACCTACAGAGTGACTGTGGCGATAGACCACCGATACAGGAGCGGCGTCTAGATCTTGAGTTACAAACAATCTGACTCCTCTCCTGCAACCGGGAAAATATTAATGGGCCGCAAACAAAAATAAAATTTTGTAAATCGATGTCAGAGGTCCCTAACACTCTCTCCTAGAGGCACGTGGGGCCGTTGTTCGCCTCCAACATCGATGGCTTTCACAATCTCTCATAAATTTCTTTTCTTTATATGTTACTAGTATAGGCCTTGCCTACTACCAGATTTTATTTGTTTGATTCGGGATACTTCCGGCGTTCCCTCACCTCACCCTTACAATCTCTAGTACTGTTCATAAACTACTTATCAGTACACTACTCGTAATTACCTTTTCTCCTCTTTCTGACCTAACCAATTATTTGTTATTATCTTTCAACTCACTCACCTCTTTCTAACCTGACCAGTCATCAGCTATTATCTTTTAACCCCTTTCTTTCTTTAAATAGAGTTCCCTTCAGCTTATACCATTGATTTAATTCACTTGGTGGTTATTCTAGTTTTCCTACTTCTTAAGTTACTACTCTTCAGCATGGGCACCCAATCTTCTTTTGTCTCTAAATTCCCTAGAATTCTAACTGAAACTAATTCACGCCCAGATTAGTAAGCTTCTCTATAACCCCTGTAGTGACTTCTACTTCTACCCTAACATGTAAATCTTCCAATGGTACACACCTACTGCACTACCACTCGTAGGCCTTCTTTTGCCCTTCAATCTTTCCACTTCTTATCCCCCTCTACCATATTCCATACACTTTCGCTTGTAGATAAATCTCTATAAAAAAATAACTTAACACTACAGGCCAGCATGAAATCTATTTATAGATAGTCACCCGTCACCTGAAAGAAACCCAAGAGGGAGGGGCCCTCGTAAGAAGTACTAAGCATGCCCCTTAATTACCTTTCTTCCTTACTCCCCTCGCGTCCTGTCTCAAAAATAACAAAGTTTATATGAGCATCACCAATTGCCCCTAGCTATGTATTCATTCGTGGGACAATCACCCAAAAAAACCTAAAGTGAAGAGATCTATCTTTGGCATTCAGTTGTTAGGCTCTTGACTGCTCTTTTATAATTAATTTAGACCAGAAATAGAAAATAGTTGGATTACTGGATTTCATCACTTTACTTCTAGAATTCTCACTTCTATGTTTCTATTCTATTCTATTCTATTATTCCATACGGTGTCTAATCGCCATACATGACTTAGAAACCATCCTTACAAAAAAAAAAGGATATCTCAATTTTCTCACTCCCCAAACAATAAGAAAAAGTCTAGACGATTATACTCAACCAGTGATGTCCAACTTATCCTCCGATCCTGAGTTGTCTTCCATTACTTCCTGATGTCCATATCTGCTCTTATTCAGAGCGAGCAGTCACGACTCACTCTCACAGCTGATGTTCGCTGTAGCGGTGTCTCGTACTGGCCGACTTGGTGTATTCTTCTGATTAATGACTATCTCCATATAGCCGTGTCAAGGAAGTTCACAACCAGAATTTCCTTTAGATGAAAGTCTGACACACCATTATGCCAGACCGCCTCTACCGCTGTCACACATCCCAATCTCGTCTTCTCCCTTCTGCCTTTTCAACTTCTCTCTCTCGTGGTCAGGCACGTACTACTAACCGTCTTTTAGGTTCCGCACGTCTCCCTCGTCGATTCACCGTCGACGCATGCGCACCTCTCCTTTTCTGTAATTCAAATAAAATTCAGGGCAGTATCGATAATCATGAAAATGTTCAATATCGATTAGTTGCGGTCCCCCAACCCTTCCTTTGTTTAGGAATGGTCTCCTATCGTTGATTATGCACGTCGCTATTTGCGTCGTTACAATCTTAATAATGTGATCTTGTCCCATCTCAATTAATCTGGATAATTGTTGTCTTTTAATGTAAACGATACAACAAACTACCATTTGCAGCAGAGTATGAGTAGCTGAAAATTTAGAGTACAGGAGTCTACCACTAGGTGGCAGGGTAATACTACGATGTTGCGAAATTTAGTACACAGAGGGAGAATCATTTGCTAGTATGCATTTGATGACTCATTTCACCATTAGCAAAGGTGGATTTGTTTAAACGTTTGCTTAAATTTGTTGTACAATAAATTTAACGAAACAATTTGACCGTGAGCAACAGGCATTAGCTATGCCAATACTTTGTGCATGTCTAAAATACCAATATTAAGCTACATGTATTTCATATAAATTGACAAATGTGTACAAAAATTTGATTCAAAATTGTAATACAGTGCATGCCGCTTATTGTGATCACTTCTGGATGCAGGTAATCTGATAATATTAACCGATTGATAACAGTAGCCAAAGGAATTAAATGAACATTATTTATTCACTATAAAAACAGAATTAAAAGCTGTTTATTCATACATATAAGATAATACATAACCGTGAACCATTAAACCATTTTTAATAATGTATTAGTCTGCAATCAGCTATTTTTGTAATCATTATAAGTTTTTAATTGTTTGTTTTCCCTTAGGTGTCCATTAATCAATATTTCATATTCATAGTGTTTTTGGAAGTCGACTGACCTGTACTGAACATCGCGTAGCAAAACATCTAACGCCTGTCTGTTCAAGTCTTTTCATTTTACACTACCTATAACAGCTTGTCAACACTGTGATTTTCACAAATCAAAAGCAGTGGCTAAACAGAGGGGTGAAACTTATACTTATGCACTTGTGACACTGAGTTACAACACTGCGAAGTTGTGGCTGATTCCAGCTTTTTGTAAAACTATAGTGACCTTCGAGGTTATAAACCGTTTGGCTGGTTCACATTTTATAAAATGAAGTAAAGAGGTGTGGACGTTGTGAAATTCTGGATTTATGTGCAGTCCAAATGTGTTTGTGAGATTTCTACAACTTGAGGTTCAAAAATATGGTGAACGATGTGGTTGCACTACAATAATTATTAATATTATGTAACACAATGTGTGTTTGTAATTTCAGCTTCGTCTCTCTGTGGATGATTTAATGAGCCAGTCAGATCCTGATCGTAACAAGAAGAAACCAAAACGCAAGCGATCACCTTCCCCACCTCCTAAACGTGACAAGAGAAAGAGGTTAGTAACACTACAGGAAATAATAAAACCTTCAGTCTTCGCCAAACTAATGCTTACTTTAGGCAGGGCCTTCAATTAATCTCTGGGATCTAGATTGATGATTTAAACCAGGCATTTCCAGCTTGAGCACTCTGCCCTGGGGTGCAGCAGCACACTGGTGCTCTCCTTCCCTACATAATGGCCAAAACTGAGTTGTTTGTTACTTAAATAGTGAAATAACTTTCAAGTGTACCTATATTGTAAAATGACAATTACAAGATATGATATAGTCTTCAAAACATTCAGGTAATAGTGTATTATGGGTGCAAGTTATGGCAGTATGACTTCATTTGGCTGTAAAGACAATTGGAATTACAATTTTAATCCAAAACCACTGGCATTTGTTGAAACAAGCAGTAAAACATTCTTGTTCTTGAAAATTCCTTCATAATTTTAAATTTTATCATGCATGGTGGATATAAAAGCTATCAAAAAGACCCCCTTTTATTTAGGTTCATGATTTAAATTTCCTCCCAAATAGTGCCTAACATCTTAATTTGTCAAGACATTTGAAGAGTTTAGAGCCATAGTGGGACAAGTGTAAGCTGGATTAATAAATTCACAGTGATAGAGCGTCCTTGCTCTAGTAATTAAAGTTCACGAAAGCAGAATGAATGGAGCAATAATTGCCTTGCTTAAATACAATTCTTTACATGGAGATGCAAGATTGAAGATCCCACTTCAAACAAAATGGCTAACCTAATGCACTGACGGCCAACATGGACTTGTTTCACATACGTTTAGTAAGTTGATGATGCATTGCTGGAGTTCTTACGATTCATTCAAGTGGATGCTCTTCGGCATTTGTGAAGAAACTACTGGAAATCTTCTTCCAGATAGCACTCAAAATAAATGAAAAAAGGCCGATTGGCCTAGAAAGGCTGAGTGTCTTGTAGAGAAGGTGACTAAAAAGTGAAGAATACACTACAGGGTTACAAGGCAGTTAAAGGGTTATACTCTGATTGGTGCAGATAACCTGCCAGCTCGAGAACATATTACGGTATATTATAGCTTAAAGTAAAGAATATTAAATAAAATATTAATTTGAGATTAATTCATAATGAAAAAGTTAAAATATTAATTTAAATTAATCTTGCGTATATGAAATTACTTTAATTATCATGGTCCCAATGAACACGGATAATAAGGAGTTTGCTGTATATGGCTTATGACCCTTGCTTGGAAAATTTGGTGATAGTTTTGGATTTAAACTGAACGATTCTGGTAAAGTGACTGACAGAAAATGAGGTATGATTGTAGGGGACTATCAACTTTACACATTTTTCAACCTTTCTTATCCTTATTAAATATTAATTGCTTCTATATTTACTGTGTGTGATGTAAATTAATACAATTAAAATGTATGTAAAATATGTCTTCTTCTTTATAGCATATGGAATTATAAAAGTAAAAATAAATTAAATTAGATGCTTTTCTCCGCTCTTATGGTAAATATGCAGGAACTTCAAAGTCTGTTCCTTAAAAGGGAATTTTAACGCAAGGTTTTCCTTTATTTCTTCTCAGATTTGCAACAAACACACTAGTTCAAACGCAAGAGTTGTATGAAGAGGGTTGTGATGTCTTTGGTTACAGTGGGAGGAGCCCTGCAGCGAGTGGCAACAAGAAACACAAAAGTGAGGAGGAGGCCGATGACCTGACTAAAGAAATGGAGGAACCACCACCGGAGCCTAACATTCAGGAAGTGACAGTACCGAAGCCAGGTAGGCATAAAGTCTTTAAAAAAAAAAAAAAAAGTTGGTTAATTAATAAATTTTTCAAGAAGTTATTAATATAAGAGGCATGTCTGAGCTCTTACTTCTCAACTCGCAATATAGTCTACTAGTCATGCCCATGGTATTCAATTACAGAGATGGCACATTGCTGTGTTGGTGTGTGTGGTGTGGTATACAGTGCTGCAAGATCTCTGGTATCACAGTTGTATGGTAACTTAGCTTGAAGAACACTGTAGCCACACTGATTAGTATGGTAACTTAGCTTGAAGAACACTGTAGCCACACTGATTAGCCAATCCCTCTTGGTAGATCCCACAATGTACAGATAATCCAATATAGAAAATAATGCTGCCATGGGCGTATGGTGAAATTTTGTTCAGGAGGGGTTCAACGTAAAGTCGTCTCAGCTCCATGTCCTTGTGCACATTGTGAATTATTACTTTTTTAATTACTAAACAGTTGTATTGTGATAATTAATACACTGTAATAAATTAATATACAGCTCAGTCTGTGAAACTGTTTTTCTTGAGATTTCTATCCATTTCTCGTTTGAGCTAGAGTCTATAAATAAAAACTTTCTTTTGAAAAAGTATCATAATACTGTATGGTGCATAGGGCATGTTTTTAAAGTCATCTGTAAATCCACCGGTGGAAAAGCCCAATTAATGCAGATTACTTCATGATAATTTTGTGATGAGCTCGTGATTACTGTTGGCTTTACAAACAGGTTGATGGATTTCAGCGGGAGTATTAGAGTTTTCGTTTGACAGATTCCAAAGGGATTTTTGTTTACTAGTAATACATCACTGTTATTAAGCTGAAAAACTATCAACACCACGAGGTTTTTAAATTTCAATCTTAAATAAATTACAATAAATCTTAAATAATGCTTTCATGTGTACGAAATTTAAATATGTGACAACCGAATCAGAGTATTTTTTATTTATTTATTTATTATAAATTTTGTTCCATGATTTATAATCTTCAAAATATTGCAGATAACCCCCTGAACCCCCCCCCCCACCTTATCGTACGCCCATGATTGCTACCAAGGATGTATAAGGGAAGGCAGTACAACACATGCTATAAGGAATAGTGGAAAATAGTTAGCCCAAGATATAAGTTATTTAAGAAAAAGTGAGAATTCCAATGTATAATTTTGTTACAAAAAGTTTCTAGAGTAATTGATAAACAATAAATGGGTTTCTGATAAGATTTTCTGCTATGCGGAAATAGAACAGATCAGTTTTTTTACACACAAATATATGATGTTCAATAATTTACATTAATACAGAATTTAATATTAATTGAGAAAAATGTTATTAAGTTTTACTTGAGAAAAATATATCTTTGTATAATTTTCTTTAATTTAACAAATACATCATTTAATCTGTAGCAAGATTGAGATCGGAAATATACACACTAAACCATAAAACACAGAAATTAAAACATTTATTGCAATGGATCACTCCGAAAAAGTTCTCATAACGTTTCAGCCCCACCACGGGGTCTTCCTCAGATGCAACTCAGTTGCATCTGAGGAAGACCCCGTGGTGGGGCTGAAACGTTATGAGAACTTTTTCGGAGTGATCCATTGCAATAAATGTTTTAATTTCTGTGTTTTATGATTCACGACGTAATGGAAAAAGGACCTGTTTTTAATATGTACACACTAAACTTCACTTAAAAGGTATATTTACCCAGGATGATCATTTCAACGGGTATTCCCGCCATCATCAGCTGATTCCGACTCGGAATCAGCTCGGAATCAGCTGATGATGGCGGGAATACCCGTTGAAATGATCATCCTGGGTAAATATACCTTTTAAGTGAAGTTTAGTGTGTATATTTCTGATCTCAATCTTGCTACAGAGTTCAACACTTCACTGTAAATTTCCATCTAATATTTATATTGACATCATTTAATGTTAATCAAAATTAATAATAGTTACTATTTTCTTTAGTTTAGAATAGCATGGGGCCTAGAATAACGTATATTTGCAATGTGAGGTGGTTATCATTTTGTTACGCCTGGCAAGGCAATATGGCTGTCTGATTTAACAGTCATGACCGAGAGAATATATTGTAAGAAACAGAAAGAAAGAAAAATTAACTTTGAGAAAGAAGAAAGATTGCCTGAAGGGAATAAAGAAAAGAAAGAGGTCGGCGAACATTCATTCGTTACCATGCACACGTTCCAGACATACAGATTGTCTTCATGATAGCAAAGAATTTTGATGTAATGGCCGAAATAAGCTGACTAGATTGGAATGTCAAGCGAGTGGAATGTATGACTACATATTGATTTGAAATGATAGCAAATAAATAATTAAAAAGAAAATAACTTAATTAAAATACCTTTCCATAAATGGAAATCAGTCCGCTCACCTGACAAGCCAAATATCACGTAGACAATCTCAGATCCAGCTACACATGTACTCAGTAGAACTCTCTCACGCCAACTGAAGGAAGACAAATAGGCAAGCAGATGGCCGGGAGGCAGCCAAGCGAGCAAGGTCAGTACCAGGCAAAGATAATCGCACAAAACAAGAGAAAAGGTGGCAGCACAAGCGCATACTAGCGGCAATATGAACTTTAAAGAGAAGTTAAACTGAATTCTTACACATAAATTATGAACAAGACAAAGAAATAACTTTGTGTACTCCACAGCAGTCCAGTATCATTCCTACTATTGACTATTACAGTCTTACTAATAATCCAGTTTTAACATTTATACCAGGAATATACACAGCTGAGGAGAAAAAGTGTACTAATAATCCTTGCATAAGGCTGAATGTGTGCAACGCTTTACACAGCCTGGCCCCCTTGTATAAACTTGACGTAAATAATCAAGATGGCCGATATCTGTAACAGCCGGTCGTTTCGTAGATGTCTGAGATTGAATTTTGAGGCTACGCATATTCTGAGCTGCTTTTGCGGAATTATAAACATTGTTCCTTGTTTGCGGGATATATTTCCATACTTGTACCAATGATTACAGCTTTCTGAAAACAATATAATGAAATACTGAAACTAGAATTACTGTCTGCAGACGACGCATCGCTGTTTGCCTTCTGCTCCAACAGATGGCGTTCAGCAGTCCCTTCATAGTCAGGGGCTAGTAACGTCATGAAAAGCGTGACGTGTTTGATGACGTTGACGTACAAACCCTGTGTAAACCTCGGCAGATACACTACGTTTATTGGTAATACGGCTTATGTAGAACTTGCACGGTGAACAATCAAACAACCGTTCAACGCAGATATAAGCAGATTTTATTAGTAAGGCTGTTAGTGTTCAATCAACGTTCACATGTGTTGTGCACAGAACAACATTCAAGTTCACCTCTAGTTAAGATTTTATCAAATTAGTTTTTGAAATACAAGATGTCTGGATGACAAGATTTATGATCCTTCTTAATAATACTAACCTATACACAAAAAGCATATAAAAATAATCTTCATTGGAAAATAACGTAGAGAGATCAAGGTGCAAGAATTACAACTACATCTGCTAGAGGTTACCATGGTAACTTTAGTGGCCTAGGCCGATAAAGTGTTATGTTACAGCATGCTAACAGTCCAAGAAGCAGCTGTTTTAGTGAGCGTGTACCAAAAATGTTCTTTAATTTTAATCCATTTTCGTGTTAACACTGCAGTAGTGTCCAACACTGCCTATATTTTTTTTCCCCTGAAAGAGAGAGCTGCATATACTGGTTACCTAGGGAGAGCAAAGACCAAGTCCTAGAGGCTGCCTATGGTAAAAACAACAACAACAACAATAATAATAATAATAATTGGTGATATACCGTATTGGCCCTAATATAAGACAATGTTTTTTCCCTGAAAAATGTGCTTATAAAAACTGTACTCATCTTATACGTGCAGCCTAAGACTCAGCAACTCTCCCTTCATGAATGCAGCTGTGCACGTGTGCATTGGGTATCCCCATGCAAATGACATGCGTCCGACCCAAGATCAAAGTCGCACGGAAATTCACCGAACTTTACTGAACTTAATTTTTCCCGAATTCGTGCTTCTGCTTGACCTTCAGGTCCTGACTGCACTTTTACTTGCTTGGTGTCTCTATTCTCTACGCGTAAAAGCTTTTGTTTGACCACCAGTCATGGCAGACCATGTGGAAAAGAAAGCATCTTCATTGTCTCAACGTGTAAATAAAGGCGAGAGAAGAAGTTACGACATGAACTTCAAAATTCTGTTTTATGTGAAGCAAAATATGCTAATAAGCTATTTTATTTATTTTTTCGTAACTACCCTTCAAAAATGCAGGGTCGTCTTATTTTCGGGCCAAAACGGTAATAATAACTGTAATGATTATAATTGGTGATAAAATAATATTACAGTAAAACCCCCTTTTTACACTTTTCAAGGGACTGAAGCAAAAAAGTGTAAATGGCAGGAAAGTGTACATTGCAGGAAGTGTAAAAGCTGTAATGCTATATATTGCAAAATTTAATCATCACACGTATTAAATGAATAAATAATTGCTCTGACTATTCAATAGATTTAGATGGTATTCAAAGTTGAGACAGGCTCTTTCGCCAACTGAATATGTATTCCGACAGGTGAATCAATACAATTTAGAATTTACGAATTTTCTTACAAAGAAGTGCATTTTCTATTGTTTTTCTTCAACTCCATGACACCATAAAAATCATGCAACACAAAAACACTGGTGTTGCTTGAAATCATGATGATGAGTTAGGCTATATGAATAACTACAGTATAATAAAATTTAGTAAATAGCACCCACACAAAAAAAAACAAACTTCACCTGGACTAACACAAATATCAACTGACGTTGTCTCTAAGAGAGTTAGCAACATAGCGGAAAATTTAGTGAAGTGAAAGCAGTTCTTCATCGGAAATCAATGCTGCTGAACCCCCCTACGGGAATTGTGGAAGGAAGTGCAAGGTTCCCACCCAAGGAAAGCTAACCTAAATTGAATAATGGACCCGCCCAGAGGATAATTGGGTTTCCCGGGGAGAACAAGTTAAAAAACTGAGTCCAACATCCAGTTTTAGTTTCTCTTTGATATAATTTGGAAATGGTATTCTTTTTTCATCTTTTTAAAGTTTCCCTTAACATTACAGAAATATGTTACATGCAAAGATTCAATTTAGAAAACCGAAAAATATACAGATAATCCTTGGTTACAAAAAATACAATAGTTCATAGATTGTTTACAGGCATAAGTACAGAAGAATGATTTTAAAATGAGTTTAGGATAAAAAGACAATATACACACATTCAAATAAAATAAAATTGATTTAGAAATAAATAAAAAGATCCAATTGATTCGCCTGAAGGGCGTGAAATAAAATAATTAAAACGAAATATACAGGTGTTAATTACATATTTTAATTTACATTACAAGTTCATTAAAATGCTGAAAAGGAAAAGAAATTAGAACGGAGACAAGACTTGAAAAATACTACGGTTGGGCTGCCTCCTCGGTCCAACACGTAGCCCTCAAACACATTGGTCGGGGGGGGGGGAGAGTTGAGAAATATATTAAATCAAAAGGCTCAAATAACAATTAAAGAAAGGCGGTTAATATGGTAAGATATATATATTAAATAAAAAAAATTAACGCAGAAACGTTTGTGAAAACAGAAATACAAGGGATGGCTGAAAATCAAAAGAGACGCCTAATCGCGGCCATGGCGGGAAAACGCCAAACAACAATTACTTCATATTACATCTACAAAAAACAGGAATCCAACTTAAGCCCTACAGGTGTATCAAAGCAATAGAAAGAAGAAGCATAATAGAAAAGAAATAAATTAGAGAAAGGAACAGAACTTTAAAGTACACAAGCAAGGCGCGAATAGCCTACAATGGCGGCGTGCCCAAGCGGGACCCACGCCGATTTTGATCTTGGAATTCTACAGTCATGCCTCAAAAGAAAGTGCCACAAACATTTCTGCATCAACTAGGTTTCTCGTCAAATAAAATCAACTCATATTCACGCCTGAAAAGCAAAGGGAATGCACTTTACGCTTCTGGTTTTGCCAGCCAGAAACAAGCACAACTTACGGTAACGCCGGCCATTGTGAGAGAGAGAGAAAAGCCGGAAATGACGCAGCCACATAGCCAGGAACTGCATTTCCCAACCTGCCGCCAGATAGCGGCAATGGAAAACGAAACAAATGAAGCTTAGGAAACTGCCACCTATTGCCGCGAGTCGGCGCCCCGTGATGTAAACAAACAAAATGGCGAACTGTAAGTAGAAACAATTGAGACGGCGATAAATGCCGGCTCAAATCACCCCCCTCTTTTCTTAAAACTTCCAGTTTTAAGCAGAGAGAACTACCTTTTCGTTGCCTGCTTTCAGAGAATTTACAAAATTAAAGTTTATATACTTTCTGGTGGGAGGACTTGTGAACTGGACATGCTTGAGGGAGATTTTGACTGTTGAGTGAGAATCTTCTTTATAGTTGCAGAAACTTATTAGCGTTGTCACTAACACTTTGGAAGGCTACCCTGTTTTATCATTACCATCAAAATTTTTTTGCACTTGTCTTGTCCGGGGAGTCACTTTAGGGAGATGTTCCACCAGAGGGTGCGCCTTGTTGGATGCCTCGTCAACACAACGGCGTCTGGTCCTAATTGGAAAACGGAGGCATTTCCAACACAACGGGAGGAACGAGCACTTTGGAACATCACTCTGGCTACTTCATGCGGGGGTCAAAAGAAAAGTGTCATACCTTGTACTGCCCGGTATTGCGTCTGGTCCCACCGGGCTCAGTAGGATGCACTTACACAAGACCGTCCCATGTAGCCACACTTAGAGCGAGAACACAGTGCTGATATGGTGAAACTTAGGCGGCAGCAAGGCGAGACATCTCTGGATGTTGTTTACACGTGAGTAGCCTGCGCTCAACCATGTTCACCGCAGTGTGCAAGTTACAGGGTAGACATTTCTCTGCTGTCGCTCACCATACCGTCATCTTGAAGAGCATGCCAGCGTGGATCCCAACCAGATTTACACATACATATAACTGAAACATGAATTTGAAAGCGGCAACACCAAATTCCAAAAATTTTACTACACTGGGGGGGGGGGATACAATTTTAAAATTTTCATAATTACCAAATTCTTACAAAATTACAGAAATTTTTACTTAACTTCGAAATAAACTATCTGTCTGTGCTCAAATTAAGTTTCAATTTAGATAATACAATTAACTTTAACTATAATGACTCAATCAGTACCAGATGAACCTTACTTTAAACAAAATCTGCTTTTATTAAGTGCTACCTTAATCTTTAAACATAACAAGTGACAAAAACACTTCTTTTAAATTTTACTCACTTGCTGAAACAACCTTCCAGTGGACCCAAGGGGACCGGAAACAGAAACTCAATCATAAAATATCAAACATGAACTCTGGGTACAACCTAACCTTAAACTGAGTGAAGTTTTTCACTTAAACTTCAACACCAATATTAAACTTGTTACTGTTTACTATCTCTGCCTGTATCGATGCTATTGGCCCATAATATTTGCTTCTAATGGCCCCTATCAACATAACCTCGAATAACATCTTTTTCAATCTCTTTTGTTTACTTCTGTCAACATAACCTCTATTCACATACACACTGTAACGCAGTCTTTCGGTGGCTATAGTACAATCTGCTCAAGTCGCTCCCACTGAAAAGAAATGAACACTTCCCTTTGGCTACACCTACCCATAGTACATCCAACTAGGATGCACCAGCAAATGCCACACTTAGCCAGAACTTTACAGAGGCCGGCAACAGCATACCCCGCTGAGCTCCTCACCTTTTCCCCAGGCTAACGGGACTGAAAACCCCACCAAGAAAAGAGGACACAATTCTATCACAGAGACAACAATGACAAACAATTACTGAGCCTAACTACACGATGCTGCACATACACACACAGACCTTAACCTCACTTTGTTGACAAAACCTTACTAGCAGAAATCAAGTCTTAGGATCAGCCTACACACTGACTGTTAACATGACCTACCTACCCCTTCTCATATCCTACCATGGGCTTTCTATATACAAGATGACTGCCTACATTAACACTCCTCAGACAGGTGCCACTAAGCTATATACAAAATTATATACACTACTAATTACAAATATATTAGATCCATATTTACAAACAGTTCGACCAGACTTTAGTCGTTGGAGATGCTGATCGTGGCTCTACTTGATATTATGCACGCCTGTGACGTCCGGAGGTGCGCATGATATCAGGGTCACTGAACAAACGATCATCAGCTCTACCACTAGACGGTCTCCTGAAATCTGAACACTCACTCCTCACATGTACACAAAACAACCACACAAAACACTGGCACCTGCCACTGAAGCTAAATAGTAACATGGGATTGAATTTAGCTGCACACTTTCTCATTGGGCCTATTAAATTAGCAAGAAAACATTTATTATCATCCTAACCATGAAAAAATTTATCTCTATTCAAAATATATTGAGTTTCTGGTCCACACTCACCCATACTACAGAGATCCACTGGAACAGCAGTCACATTCTCAAGTTATCTCCTCAGAAGTGGCACAGGCTCTAAACAGGAGCTCGCTCAGCATTGGTACTGGATAAATTTCTAAGTGGCGACACCAGCCAAAGCTCTTCCTCAATTTCATTTTTAGGCAACCCTTGTACTCCATCATGTCAACATGAAACATAAGTTACAATTTGTTAAAAAAAATTTACCCAGGCTATTTCATTACAATATGACAGTTCCCTTTTTTTTTTTTTTTTACAAATAAAATCTTTCCCTGGAATAAAATTTGATTTAGTTACAATATATGTTTTTTATTTAAATCACAAGAATCCTGAAAAAGAAAAATTTTAATTAAAGTTGCTGTAAAAAAAAATTTATTAATTACATATGAAACAGAGAGAAACAAAAACTGATGCTGCTCAGAAACAAAGGACAGGAGTTTTATAAATAAACAAAGACTTAAGCTAAGGGCTCAATATAAATTAAAGAAAATTGTGGATCAATAACCACAGCGATGGCTACCACACATTGAACCCCCCTACGGGAATTGTGGAAGGAAGTGCAAGGTTCCCACCCAAGGAAAGCTAACCTAAATTGAATAATGGACCCGCCCAGAGGATAATTGGGTTTCCCGGGGAGAACAAGTTAAAAAACTGAGTCCAACATCCAGTTTTAGTTTCTCTTTGATATAATTTGGAAATGGTATTCTTTTTTCATCTTTTTAAAGTTTCCCTTAACATTACAGAAATATGTTACATGCAAAGATTCAATTTAGAAAACCGAAAAATATACAGATAATCCTTGGTTACATAAAATACAATAGTTCATAGATTGTTTACAGGCATAAGTACAGAAGAATGATTTTAAAATGAGTTTAGGATAAAAAGACAATATACACACATTCAAATAAAATAAAATTGATTTAGAAATAAATAAAAAGATCCAATTGATTCGCCTGAAGGGCGTGAAATAAAATAATTAAAACGAAATATACAGGTGTTAATTACATATTTTAATTTACATTACAAGTTCATTAAAATGCTGAAAAGGAAAAGAAATTAGAACGGAGACAAGACTTGAAAAATACTACGGTTGGGCTGCCTCCTCGGTCCAACACGTAGCCCTCAAACACATTGGTCGGGGGGGGGGAGAGTTGAGAAATATATTAAATCAAAAGGCTCAAATAACAATTAAAGAAAGGCGGTTAATATGGTAAGATATATATATTAAATAAAAAAAATTAACGCAGAAACGTTTGTGAAAACAGAAATACAAGGGATGGCTGAAAATCAAAAGAGACGCCTAATCGCGGCCATGGCGGGAAAACGCCAAACAACAATTACTTCATATTACATCTACAAAAAACAGGAATCCAACTTAAGCCCTACAGGTGTATCAAAGCAATAGAAAGAAGAAGCATAATAGAAAAGAAATAAATTAGAGAAAGGAACAGAACTTTAAAGTACACAAGCAAGGCGCGAATAGCCTACAATGGCGGCGTGCCCAAGCGGGACCCACGCCGATTTTGATCTTGGAATTCTACAGTCATGCCTCAAAAGAAAGTGCCACAAACATTTCTGCATCAACTAGGTTTCTCGTCAAATAAAATCAACTCATATTCACGCCTGAAAAGCAAAGGGAATGCACTTTACGCTTCTGGTTTTGCCAGCCAGAAACAAGCACAACTTACGGTAACGCCGGCCATTGTGAGAGAGAGAGAAAAGCCGGAAATGACGCAGCCACATAGCCAGGAACTGCATTTCCCAACCTGCCGCCAGATAGCGGCAAAGTATGGAAAACGAAACAAATGAAGCTTAGGAAACTGCCACCTATTGCCGCGAGTCGGCGCCCCGCGATGTAAACAAACAAAATGGCGAACTGTAAGTAGAAACAATTGAGACGGCGATAAATGCCGGCTCACTGCCAACAGGAAAATATGTAAATGGCAGGAAATAAACTGCTTGAAAGTTGTTAATGGCAGGAACGCTATGTATTGTCAGTATAGGATAAAAGATGGGACCAGCGGAAAATGATGTAAAAGGCAGGAAAATGTAAATGGCAGGAATGTAAAAAGGGGGTTTTACTTTAGTGATGGTAAACACACGTAAAAATTGTTATAAAATTGTCATAGGTTCATCTTCAAAGAAGGACAGTGACTTGCAGCCTGTCAAGGGAGGGACCATGACAGAGTTAGAGGAGGAGACAGAGAAAGGCGAAGACAGTCAGACAGGCAAAGCTTCCGACAACAATACACAGGTTAGTACTGTCTCCATTGTGATTGAATATCATTAAGGCTGTAACTTTTTGAGTTATTAGTTATTATAATCATTTATGACAATGCGTCCCCCCCTCTCATGAAAAAGATTTAAGAAAAATTTAAATACACCATTTTCTTTCTCATACACTGTCACTGTAGGGATAACGTAAATCCGTTAATAATAAAAAGCAGTGTTTCTGGATGAAAACAATGAAAGGAGAATTACAGGATTTGTAGCTAATTGTATGGTGTATATACAGGGTGTAAACGAATAACACTGAAATATTTTACCTGTGTATAGAGGGGACCTAGACAAGCAACTTTTATTAGGAGATTTTTGCTGTAAGACGTAAAATGTGTATGCTAAAGGGCATTAAATTCATTACAATTTGGTGCTCATAAGTCATTAACGAAGCGAAATAAGGTTAAATTTTCATTAGATTAACTTCATGCCTTCTTAGTGATCAACAAAAATATGATTCTTAATCATTCATCAACAGCTATATCATAATTTAGTGCTTTCATAACCTGCAAAATTTATAGACTAATCACATGACTGGCTGCCACTGCATTAGTTTTCTATTCTTAACCCCAGTGTTAGCAACAAAGTTAATTTGTTTTGCATTTTTTCAAATGTTAGAAGTCAATGGCGGCCATGCCCTGGGAGATTTTATGTTGTAACAGGAAAAATTGAATCCATAGAGCAAAAATCTCCTAATAAGCTTTTCTATGTCCCCTCTATACACAAGTAAAATATTTCGGTGTTATTCATTAACACCCTGTATATTATAATAGTGTTGTGCATTTAAGAACTACATGTTTATGTACACATGTAAAGACATGATTCATGTTACTCAAATATAACATTTCATTTTGAAATTTTGTTTTTGTTTTTGAGCTATGCTGTTCAAAAACACACGAACATGTTACCCCGAGATACATGTAGGCTATTAACGTTGAGAACTGGACATAGAATTTCATTGTGGAGCACAATACTTCCTCTACTTCCTATGTAGAGAAAGTAAAATTTCACAGAAATATTCACTTACTTTTCTTCTGTTCTCCACTGTTGATTTTCCCTCTTTGTTCAGTAAATGTAAACCCTTGTTTAGCATTTATTTGATATTTATCATAATTCCTTTCATGTTTTAAATTTATTTTTATGTCAGTTCTCCAAGGTTAATTATAATTGTTGCATTGGTTCATAGGTGGCCTTTTCTAGCCTATTCTATTAATTTTTCTATACACAGCCAACTATTTCATGTCCTTCTGTGTATAGTTTTTGTGACAACTGAACGTCACGTTATTTTTTGCATATCATGCATCAACGATTACCTTGCATAATTTGTTCTAATGAGGCTGTATGTCTGAATCCATTTATTTTTCATTACGCTATTTGAAATAATTTCATAGAAGAAGAAATCATTTATTATAAAAATGAAGCTGCTTGAATACACAAGTTGCCCTAAGACACAGCTTACCATTCAAGCCAAGAATTAATTTAAGTTGAAATTTTAACTTTGTTTTTATTATGAATTAATTTCAAATTAATATTTAATTGTGAATTCTCATTATTTATTATTTAAATTAAATTATTACATAATATATTTTGGCTCTGGTGGACTTTCTGTACCAATGAAAGTTCAGCCTTAGCTGGCTTGTAGACCCTTAATTCTGCCTTAATTCTTCACTTCTATGCCATTCCTTCTCAAAGACACACATCTCCGTGGCCTTTTTGTCTAATTTCACATTTATTATTTGAGTGCTATCCAGAAAAGAAATTTCTAATAGTCACTTCAAGATGCCGACATGCATCCGCTTAACTTGAGTCGTAAGTACTCGCCAAGCTCGCATCATCAATCAACTAAGGTATGTGGCTATTGGCTATTGCTGCATAAGATTAGCCATCTTGATTTGAAGTAGGATCTTCGATTCTGCGTCTTCATGTAAAGAATAATATTGTGTTTAATACAAAGCATTATATTGCTGCTTTCAATCATAATTTGTGAATGTCAATTACTAAAGCCAAGAATCTCAATTATTGTGAACTTAATAATTCCCACATAATCAGAATGTAAGTTGATTGTGATCATACCTATACGATTTGTGACTAAGTACAGTGGAACCTCGTTAACACGTTTCTTTAGGGACCGAAAAAATAGACGTCTTAAACGGGAAAACGTACTACTGAAAATTAAAAAAAAAATCGTAGGGAGTATGTAGATAGGCCTATGTTTTCTAAGTTGCTCAGAACCACTCAAAAGTGCATCCTAATGACTCAGAAATACCCATATTGACACACAGGAGCTTCTATGCCAAGCCATTAGGTATGCGAGATTTAAATTAGTAAACAAATACATAGGCCTAACGATTTTATATGAAAAAATTAAACAAAAGTTGCAAAAATTGAAGGAATGTATGGGAGCCATATTTAATGAAAAACCATACAAAATTCACACAAAAAAGCATCCACTTTATTCTAAAACATCACACATGAAACAAGTTGCACTCCACAATCTATTAACAAACATAAAATAACTGGAAGTGTAATTGTTCAAAATTTCAGACGTGCCTGAATGTTAGCGAACAAAGTCAAATTGCTAATGAAATGCGATCCAATACCCATGTGAGAAGCATGATCTGCTTTTTTAGCCTACATTTCATCAAACATTCTAATATTTTCTTCTCGACACCACACGAACCGTAAGAAATTTGAAACATATTTCACTACCTAGAGAACACAATAAAAATATCACGAAAAAAAAATGGCGGCTATACAGCTGACGCTGAAAAATCAGCATGAAGTTAAAATGACCAATGAGAAGCAAACACAATGGCTGACTATTGGTGTCCAAATGACCAATGAGAAGCAACTATAATGACTGACGATTGGTCCCATAGAGCAAAGAGTACAAGAATTCTGACATAGAGATTACACGATCGGACACAAACAAAGCTTGTGTTTGGCAAAGTGTGGTTGGCGAGCCAAATACGAACGTACTAAGCGTTAAACCAAAACGTGTTAAGAAACATTTAAACACGTAATTATTAAGATTGGGACCGGGACTTCAAAAAACCGACGTACTATGCGGGAAAACGTAGTAATGAGGAACGTGCTAACAAGGTTCCACTGTAATTGTAAATCTGGACTCTTACCTTGAATCTCATTACAAGAGATAGTTCTTAGTGTTGTTATTGCTGTATTTCCACGTAATTGCGTTGTGGTCCTCTGGGTTTTGTATACATCATACTACATAAAATTTATTGACTCTAACAGCTTTGTGCTTCTTGTTGAACATTAACTCAGCTTATATATATATAGTGAATAAATTAAATATAATAGTAGTAGTATCTAATGCCCAGACACTTGGATGATCTTATAAATTAAATATCATAAATTATATTCTGGACAGCAGATGTTGCTTCTTGGGTGATTTTCAAATAGATTGGCCTTTTAATGTCCCCGGTATGTGCTGGATAAAGTAAGAGATTATTTTAATAATTGTACTATTTTCTGATAACTAGGCAATGCTTTCTTTTGTTATTCTTAAGGGTTTTTGATATAATTAAACATTTTTTATTTTAATTTTAAACTTAAATATTTTATTTGTCATTCTCCTGGCTGTCCCAAAGCATAAAGTATCAAGTATTTTGCATTATTTTTAGACAGTTTAAGGTGAGCCGTGACCTTTCTTTATTGATATGTATGAAATAAATTATGGTTGTTATAATACTTAATGGCTGACATGAAAACACTATTCTTCGATTCTCTACTTACTTTTAAAATCTGCCCCAAGATTCTCATGTCATTCTCCTGTCCCTTTCAACATAGAGAAAGCACCTTAGATAAAAGGTCATAAGTGGTAAATTTAGGTTTTTTTATGTTTCACCTATAATTCATTGTATACTTCAGTGTTGATAGTGCTCTGCTGCTCCCTCCCATTTTTTTCTTTCCCTGTGAAGATTTGAAGTTAAAGGGGAACTGAACTAAAAAATTACATATATATTTTATTTACAAATGAGTAAGAGCTCTGATTGTGCATTACTATGGCGAAAATAAAAACTCGATCCAACTTACCGTTTCCGAGTTGTAGCGGTCTATAGCAGCGCGTCGTGACGTCACCCGGCTAGCTCGGGTCTGACCGGGAGCATTACACACGGAACAGCCCCAATACAACATAATATTAGTTTTATTTTTGCACTCTTTACTGTTGAGTATACATTGTTGTAATTACACTTCTCTCCTACCGTAACTCACTTCAACTTATCATATTAATTTCTTTGTTTGCATTCTTCATTCACAAAGTTAATCCCATCCGAGAAAAGTACCTCTCTCTCATTTCCGCTTTTGAAGGTTTGGTTTTGTGGAGTGAACCCATATTGCATGGTATGTCATTCCGATCGGTAACATCTGGTATTACATACGGACACTTCAGAGATGTGTGTTCATTAACTTCATTGACAGTTTTCTTTACAAGATTTTGCCTCCACTCAAATGTTTTCTTGTCGTACTTCCTCTTATAAACCCAATCCCCACATGATTTAGAAAATTCCACTGAACCGCCCACGACTCTTTTTCCTTGATGGAAGTTGTGGTCAAGAGCTGCTATCATTGACCGTAAATACTTGCCTTCAAATGAAAAATGGGTTCTTTTTGTTACATATAAAAGACGTTCGCTATGATAGGATTCAAGACTTCCTGTGTGACAAAAATGATTGAGATGCATTATATCATTTAAAAATCTGGTATTCATAATGATGTTATATAGGTCATGGTAGTCTTTCGAATGCTTACTGAGCCATTTAGTACCCAGGTATTTTAAATTTTATCAGCACTTAGCACGTCGTGAGCACATGAATGGTATTTCTCATTACCCTCCCAGCTATGAATGTTAACAATGTGATTGAGAATTGAGGTAAATTTCTCCTTTAGCAGTATACTGTCATTCTCACACGTAGACGATGCCCACCATAAATGATTATAAATTGATTGTTTCCATTCATGAATGACGGAGGATTTCGGCAAATTGTTAATCTTTTTCATTAGAGATTTAGCAAGGTGCCAAACATCAAATTCATGGTGTATGTGTGAAAATTTGTTTTTCATTAAAGCTCTAACACCTGTGTGTCTGTCCGTTAGGAACAATTTAATAGGGAGTTTCTCATTCATTGTGCTTATTATTTTTTCACAAGCAGCCTTTTCAATGTCACCAGCTACAGTTCCTCTTTGTACAATTACAAAATCTAGTATTTTATTCGTTGCTAAATTCATAATGGAATACGTCACATACTTGGCAGAAAAACCAGGCGAGTCATATTGTCCATCTCCACATAAACGTAAATTTAAATCACTCATAGCATCTACATAGTTAGCTTCTTTTTCTTTTAACCACGTTTTGTGTACGGAAGGAAATACAAATTTTTTACAAGCCTATAGAAGTATGATTCAGAAAAAAATAATAGCTTAATAGAATTTGAGAAAGCTGATAGATAATTAAATGTTAATCCGCATAGGTACATTCCTGAGGCTATGAACACATTACTTTTTAAACTTCCACCTATGCTTCCAGAAGACCACTCGTATGTATGCCCATTCACACAATGAGTTTTTATTCGTAACATTATTCCTCTCGTTTCAACTTTACGTTCATTAACTGGAGCGCCACATGTATGGCATATACTGAACAGTGTAAGAAGGGCACTTATACAGACAAACACAAAAGAATATTTTTCCGACAAGTTGATATTTTCTATGCCATCTTCTTCTCCTTCGCTAGTGATTTCATCGGGGACGTAATCTTCATCCTTTTCATCCGAGGTGTCATGTTCATCAACGTAGTTCATATAGACAGAATTTGCAGCTCTATAAATTTCTGTGCCTAACTCACACTGTATTTCTGCGTCAGTCTTCAACTCTACATGCATACATTCATAAACTTGTGTAGCTTCTCTTTCTTGTTTAGTATCAGTTATTGAATTATCAATTAATTCCAACACTTCCCTCTTTTTAAAGTAATTAGACTTCCTTTTCTTGGGAGAAGGAATTTCTTTACTTCCTACTAAAAACTTTGAAGGTACCGCATTGTCTTTTAGTCTAGGGCACCTGAATTTTTCATCCTTCAATATTCTGATTTTTAAAATATCCGATTCATTAAAATCATCTTCTTTAAAATGCTTTCCACATACTCTAGAATTTTTTGTTGCAACAAAATTTTTACGCTTCATGCAAGAAACCCATTTGTTGTACAAACGTCTGTTCTTGTTTTTATCAGGGAATACATAGTAACCAACATTCCTATGGACACCAGAATTATTTGAACAACCATAAGCACTGCACGCAGGCATCTTCACTTACACTACACAATAAACAATACTAGGAAATACAGGACCGGCACCTTTCACACAATACAGAGCAAGCCAAACTGAAACTGCTGACGGCACGGCGCGGTAGCCGCGTGACGTCACAGCCTTGCAACAATATAACTTAAATTGCTCACAGAATGAGAATGAGTGAACGTAAAAAGAAATGGTTTTCGACTCTGCACTTAGCGAGAATCATATTTTATTTTAAGATTAAGTAAAAAATTTGGTTCAGTGCCCCTTTAAATGTTTAATGCTGTAGTGGGAAGTGTTTTTAGTCATTCTTCTGGCAAGTTTTAGTCATAATGTTTACTTGATAATTTAATTTAATTTTCATTCCTAGTATCAAAAAATTGTAGTTCTTTTCACACATAGTTCTCATTTTTACTTTACACTTTTAGTGAACTGATTGTTGAACCATGGGCAGTAAAATGTCCTTCTCCTGGCTCAAATTTTGTGTCATTCTCCTGGCGTATTGAATAGAAAAGAATTACATATGTGGCAGGAGAATAACATTTGAGCAAAAGTTTGGTATAAATAGTGCAGCACGAAACATCAAATCATAAAATATGTCATATATTAAAGTTCTATACCAGTAGACCTATAAATATTAAATTATGACAATGAGATGTCCAACTATTTTGAATGATGACAAAATTAAATCTTGTCAGTATATTAAATTATGACAATGAGATGTCCAACTATTTTGAATTATAATAAAATTAAATCTTATAACCCAGGTATAAAAAAAGCAAAAAAAAAAAAAAAAAACATAGTTTATTGTATAACAATGTCATTTTCCTTGCAATATGTCATTCTCCTGGAAAGTGAATATTAATTTTTTTAAGGAAAAAATAAAAAATACCAGTTTGAGCAATTGGCCTCACATTGTAATAATAATAATAATAATATAATAATAATATTTATTAGCCGTCCATGTAGACCACAATTAGTCTTTCGGACATTGTCAATTACATATAATTACATACAATTACATACAGTTTAACATCTACCATCAGGATACATCTTACAAATTATATATACATGTTGTCATTATTTCACATCAATACTTCTAAAAGTAACAATACAAATCTTGTCCATACGGACATTATTACATATTATATTGTACACATGATAATTATATATACATAGGTCAAGTTATATACAAAAATTGTTAGGTACAGATATTGTTAAGTAGCATTAATAAATGAATGAAAGGAGTAACATTAATAAATGAAAGGTATAACATTAATATTAATAAATGAAATGAAAGGAGTAACATTAATAAATGAAAGGTTACACACACATACAGTACACAATTTTTTAGCTAATTTGATTATTATGTTAAGAACTAGTAGTCTTCTATTCTGTACAGTGCTAGATTGCAGAGGTATTGCTTGAGATGGTTTTTGAATTTCTTTCCAGTCATTTCTTTTATATGTTTAGGTAGTTTATTGTAGAATATTATTCCTTTAAGGTAGGGATCTTTCTCAGCCGCTCTAGTGTTAAAATTTATTCTGTGCAGGTTTAGATTTGTTCTTGTTTCATAACGGTGTAATTGAGTATTTGTTTGGGATAGTTCAGGTCTGCTTCTTACTAGTAAAACTAATTTGTATATGTATAGTGAAAAAACAGTTAAAATACTTTCCTGAATAAATGTGTCTCTGCATGATGTTCTCACATTTATTTTGTACATTAATCGCATGCATCTTTTCTGTAGGATTAATATTCTTTTCATGTACGTGTAGCAACATGCCCCCCAAAGTTCAATCCCATATATTAAGTGTGGGTATATTATCCCATAATATGCCATTTTCAGTACTTTTTTCTCTAACATTGGCGCCAGGCATTTTATCTGGAATGAACCCTTACTGATTCTTTTACATACATATTCAACATGTGCTTTCCATGATAACTGATTGTCTAGGTATATCCCCAGAAATAGATGACTTTCGCTTTCTTCTATATATCCACTGTGTGTCTGCAATCTGAGATTATTTTCTGTTACATTGTGTGGGAATTTATATTTTATTATGCTAGTTTTGTTTATATTATTAATTAGGTAGTTGGCTTTAAAGTACTCGGATAAAGTATTGGCACCTATGGAAGCATTTCTTTCTAATAGGATATCACATTTGTTCCAACTGGTAATAGTTGTATCATCTGCATATGATATTATTTTGCTATCATTTAGTTCTATTATGTCGTTGATATATAGGATGAAAAGTAAGGGACCTAACACTGTACCTTGTGGTACCCCAGTTTAAAATATTAAAGACTATAACTACAAATATTGGAGCCAAAATTTCCAATATTTAACTATTGCCAAAATTGACTCTGAAAAAGCCAAACTATTTGAAAATCACCCTCTTACACATTTTATCTTGAAGATTAAATACTCATCTGTATAAGTATTGAAGCAGATCAAGAAGC
The DNA here is from genome assembly GCA_964059195.1 of Ectobius pallidus. Classification (NCBI taxonomy): domain Eukaryota; kingdom Metazoa; phylum Arthropoda; class Insecta; order Blattodea; family Ectobiidae; genus Ectobius; species Ectobius pallidus. The sequence continues at coordinate 177,051,333 of CAXKWD010000004.1, read as the reverse complement.
CTCAAGCAGAGAATTGTTAAGGGTATATTTTATTTATTTTATGTTAATTATTGTTGTTTATAGAAGGCAAAATATACTATTATGTCTCATATGCTTTCTTTCTTCTGGGATGTGAATGGTAAGGAGTCAGTTAACCTAACATATTTAAACTAATCTAATTTACTGTCCGCTTTAGCTCTTGCCATCACACTCTTTGTCTAGACAGTCAGAGCTGATTGCAAGGTTTTGTGTTTCAGGAATTCAATGCAAAGGACGACGGGCAGGAAGACAACGTGACAGAGCAGACACATCATATCATCATACCTAGTTACTCAGCCTGGTTTGACTACAACTCTATCCACACGGTGGAGAAGCGAGCACTACCAGAATTCTTTAATGGCAAAAATAAGTCCAAGACGCCAGAAATATATTTAGCATATCGTAACTTCATGATCGACACATACAGACTGAACCCCACAGAGTACATAACAAGCACTGCATGCCGTCGTAACTTGGCTGGTGACGTGTGCGCTATCATGAGGGTCCATGCATTCCTGGAACAGTGGGGCCTCATTAATTATCAGGTGAGTGTAATTACTGAAATAACTAAATTCTACAAAGTTCAACCAGTTAAATTAAACTGTCAGAATAACAACAAAGTCGATAATGCCACAGTATAAGTATTAATATAGTAAAGAAACTCAGTTCGTTTTTCTGCCAGATGAACATGCGCGCGCACATACTAGCGATCGTAGCGGCCATAAACTAACACTACAGTAACTACGCCGGGAAGTATGTAAATAAATAGGAGTGTTGTATTTATTAGAACAAGCAATATTCGAAAGGACCTTATTACAGTATTCTGCTGTAAATTTCAGTAATAATAAAGGACAAAATCCTGAATTGCATTTCTTCACTTTCTTGAAAGATCCAGAAAGGTAAGAACGAAAATAAGTAATATTTATTGTAGGCCTACTGGCTTACTCGTGATTCTGGTGTGGTTATGTTTCAACTTACTTTAATTTAATATTTGTTATATTTTATTCTGTTGTAATGATTTCTGGTGTATAAAATGGGTCATTAATGGTCGACAAGAAAACCTAGTAACAAAACATGTAAAATATTTGAGTGAAAATTACTGTCTATGCTTGAAACATGCCGAAAACAGATAGTTTATGAATTTTTATAAAAACTCGTTAATTAAAACTGCTTTACCGACGGTGACCTCAATTCCAAATGCTCCAGAATTTTTTGTTTTGTTTAATGGAGTTCATCCTGCAGTAATTGACGCTACATAGACCTACAATTGAAGTCGTATATTGCCATATAAGGCAAAGAATCAAAATGCACTCTCAACAGGATTAACAATGTGACAGACCTATAATATAATTTGCGTAATTAATACTTATTTAATATCATAATTTAAATTATAAATTATATTAAAGGGCAATGATTTTAAAGGAAAAGTACTAGGCCTAGATACAGTCCTTAACAATAGCCTATTTAGGTATTGTTTACCTAATGTAAGTGTAAGTTACCACAAACGGAAATGAAGTTTATCAATTGTTTACCTGTTCTTAACTAGAATGGAATAGAGTATCTGTTTTATTATTTATTAAATTTTAAATTAGATTTGCATTATAAAAATATTGTGTATTTTCTCTCTTAACATAACATATTTTGTGATGTGTTTATGTATTTTCCCAAGTAATTTGATATGATGAGAATGTAGTTTTAGTTACTCTCTGCTTGGAACGCTATTGTCATCCAGCCAACATGCTGTCATGGGACTTTTAACACACAGTTTCTTTACTGTATTAATACATATACTGTGATAATGCAATAATTTTATTTCAAATCAAATTCAAAATTTGCTCCCAATCCTACTATAAATATTGTTAAACCCGCATTTATCATTTGTTGTAGCAGTACTTTGTTATTTCTTTATTGTTTATTGTCTGTGTTCCGTTTTGTAAATGCGTATAAAATAAAAATGAGTATCAATATTAATATTAGATGGAAATCTACAGAGAAGTAGTGGTATCTGTAGCAAGATTGAGATCGGAAATATACACACTAACTTCACTAAAAGATATATTTACCCAGTACGATCATTTCAGTGGGTCTTCCCATTGTCATCAGCTGATTCTGACTCAGAAGATTGAGTCACTGCAAAGGAACGAATCAGAAAATACATTAAAATATAGCCTAATGTAAATATCAGTAGTCTACATATCCATAGAATGCACAATATAATATCAATATTCAACAGCTAGTTGTTTTAAATCTTTTATTTACATTATTATTTAGCCTACACTGACATCGTTATGAAGAAATGAATCAATCAAGGCTGCTAACAATATCAATATACGATTGGTAGATGTTTTCAAACCGAAGAAAGCGGTACTTTGAAATGTGAAATTCGGTGGTTTCATTTGAACTTTTTGGTGCATAACATACGTTTCATGGGCATTACCCACATTTTCAACTGCCAAATCCTTGCTTGGAGAACACTGATGTGCCCTCTGGTGTACATTTTATGAACTTCTTGAAGAACTTGATTAAGAAGTACTTATGGGTCCGCTAGTACACAAATATCAATTTAAAAATCCCTTTAGGCAGGCCTACAGGCTGAGGTAGATTTCAAAGTGCTTTTGGTTTAATTTATTATCGCTGCGCAGCACTCTTCTTTTTTAGCCTTGGCATGGCAAACCCGCAGTAATAAGAACTGAATTCGGTCAAGAGGAAGAGACTACAATCATTTGTTTTGACAACAAGAATAGAATATAATATTCTGGGAGGCCGTGCGCAAGATCAGCAATGAATAAAATTAGCAAAGCCGCTAAACAAGACAAAATTATGATATTATAATAATTCTTTTAAGTGTTATTATTTTCAAACATTAAAATCTCGCGTCATATGAGAGCTATCAAGAAACTAGTTATTGGTTTGTAGAGTACTCATCAAGAGCTTTTCAACGATACCCCACAAGACGTGGTTTCAAAAGTTTCGAATTTTCATCCCCCCAACCCCACCCTCACTCGAACCCCCGAATCGTTGGTGTCACTGTGAACTCCATAGGGAGTACTCTAATTTATTCAAACAAAGTTTCCCTCTATAATTCATAGGGGCTGAGATATACATTTTTAAAAATTTCAATCCCCTCCCCCGACCCCCTCCTTGGGCCAATTTTGCTCATTAACGAACCTGTCCAAGCTATTGGGCCTAGAAATGACATAATAAAATTTGGTTCAAATATCTTCAAAATTACGGCCGCTATCGTGTAAAGATATAAATATATATATATATAAGTATCACAATTTTTTTTTTTTTGGACGGGCGGTGGTTTTGTACTTAGGGAAGCATGAAACGTAAAGATATGAAAGAATTTTTCGAAAATCATGACATGGTATCCATTTTTCTTTGAAATCTACCTAAAACTCACGGGTCTCACTAAATTAGACATGAACCACTTGAATAATGGAGCAGCATTTCACAGACAACTTTGCTGAGCGACATGGCATGTGTCACTAGGAGCGGCTCCACATTAGCTAGGCTTCTGCTAGGAAAGCTCGGATTCTTTTCTTTTTACTAAGGAGGGAGGAGGAAGCAACATTCACTAATGCATACAGTAGACTTGAGTGGGAGAAACAGAGTTCAAGTGATCATGCCGCGAGGTTCAAATACTTTGACACTGCACAGCACTCTATCTCTACACCGTTGCAGCTGACTTCTAGATTTTAATGGTAAACAAACAAACAATCAAAACAAAAATCAAATTAATTTTCTATCTTAAAATTGCAATGAGTTTACTTAATTGAAATTCCTCTTTTGTGAACACTTTGATTTCATGGAGGGAAGTTGGTTTCGAATTAAACACAGCTTGGAAATGTTTTACATTGAAAATAACATCAACTTTCAGTCTTCAGTGTGGAATTAACATAGTTTTGGAAATCAATAATCCAAGGAATGTATCCCAGATATATTCCTTTCTAAACTCAAAATATTATGAAAATTGGGAATACCTCACATTGAAATTACTTATTTTCAGAGTTTCCCTAGACTGATGCATATGTTTGTTTTTGGTACACCAGAGATTATTATTCTTTTTTTTCGTGAAAGTGAGATATTTACTTGGTATTTTCTCCTGGGCATAATGATAAGCAAGTTACCGCTGTGTGCCATCACGATATTGTGATAAAGGGCATTAAAATATATTATTTCAGAACAAATAGAAATCCAGATTTGAGACTGGATAATAGAAAGATGTAAAATGTTTATGAACTTGTTTTAGTTTCATGTAAAAATTCATATTGTATCATGGTACCTTTTACAAGTGCTTGCACAAAAGAATAGAATATTCATTTTTACCTATTTGTTTAGTCCCTATGGTACCGGAGAGTTACTGATTTGAATTTGTTTGTTTACAGGTTGATTCTGACAGTCGGCCAACTCCTATGGGTCCACCACCCACTTCACATTTCCATGTCTTGTCAGACACTCCGTCAGGTCTACAGCCTATCAACCCACCTAAGACACCGCAACCGTCTGCTGCAAAAACTCTCCTCGACCTCGACAAGAAAGATCCTACCAAAAAAGCAGACTCAGATCCTGGCACCAACTTTGGCCTCAAACTTGATCAGTAAGTTTATAAACATCTGGAAGGTATAGGCTAAACCTAATATCATGGCATATTTTATTTTGTGATGCAGTGTTTGGAACCTTATATAGAATACTGTATATACCCGAATTCTACCCACCCCTGAATAATAACCGCACCCAAATTTTTGTAAAGGAAATTTAAAAAAAAAAAAAGAAAAAATATATTTTGCTGTTTTATTCTTAACTAGCATGTGCCCGCGGCTTTGCCCCCGATAATTATTTTAAATTAAAAATTAAGAGCATAATAGTTAAATCATTATATTTATTAACACCTAAATCACGTGGACTACATACCACAATTAGATAGCATCGCCTGGTAAAAGCGACCTCTGATTCAAGTTCCTTGGTCCAGAAAACCCCTGTATAGTGAGTTTCGTCCAAATAAAACAATGTTTGACCATATTAGGGCTTACAACATTCAAGCGATCGCAAACCTTTAATTTCCAAGGTATGACAAAAATAGACAAAACCAACTGTAATTGTCAAACTTTCATTTAATTTAATTCCAAACCCATCTGAAACCCACTGGCAACAATATGTTTTAATGTCAAATGTGATTCGGATTTGATAATTCTGTGTAAGAAGGGATTAAATATTCTCAAAAACATTTGATTTTTGGCATTTAAAATCAGAATTTTTCAAAATCCTTTCTTAGTGAGCACCTACATTATGAAACGAAGGTACTGTCAAAATTCCAAGTCTCTACCTGTTATAGTTTAGGCTCTACGTTGATTCCTGTCAGTCAGTCAGTCAGTCAATCATTCAGTCAGGACAAAGCCTTTTATATGTATAGAGATTAAACAGTTATAATTAACATTACATATCATAAAATAATTAAATGTGGTAAGCTAAACTTTAATTATAAAAGTAACGTGCATGGTAACAGCCAGCCGAAATCTCACCATCTTATACGCGCAGCGTAACACTTTCAACAACACTCCAGCTGTGCGGAGGGAATCCACACGCGATGATGTGCATCCAGCCCAAGGTCAAAGTCATGCGGAATTCACCCAACTTTTTCCCGAATTAGTTGCTGTGCTTCTACTGCACTGTTACTTGCTTGGCATGTCTACGCGTAAAGCATAGTCATGGCGGACCATGTGGATAAGAAAGTATCTTCTTTGTCTCATTAACCTTTCAGTACAGCTTCACTACTGTTATATTATGCTCTGATGCTACTACAGTGAGTCTCAGACAGATTGGTGCCGCTTGTCGCGCGCCGTGTTTAGCTTGTGATGACTCAACACTTCCCGCGTCGCTGCCAGCTGTGTCCCCGCAGATAAGTAAACAATTCCTGCATAGCCTGCAGTTGAGCATTGTTCTCATGTTGTACAGACGTGAAAGTGTTATTCGGTAGTTGTCACAACTAAAAGAAAACATTAGGATAGAGATAAACTCAATAATAACGGAAGAACAATTAATGCGTATTAATCGGAATTTCCTATCACGATGCCAAAAATGTGTGGATGTAGGAGGAGGACACTTCCAGCATCTCCTGTAATAAGGTAGGTGCCTATTTTCGTTATTTTCAAACTTATTTAATTTATTTTCATTGTCACGCACGGACAAGTCAGTCAATTGCCGGGCCGTTCCTTTGCCGCATACCGGGGATAAGAGCGTCATCTGCGGGGAACCCAACGCACGGCGCAGCGGCACCAATCTGCCTGAGACTCACTGTACAAAGCATCATGCTATATTGAGCCGATATAGTTGGAGATTCTAGTATAGCACTTTTCTTTAAAACATCTCTTGGTTCACCTTATATCAGATTTTTGGATCCAGGAGCCAGACTTGAGAGCAGTTTTTTGTGCAGTAATTGCATATTTAGGGATAATGACTCTTTATACTTGAGTACAGTCAACCTGACCCTGTTTTAATGAAACATATTCCTATCACCTGTCACCATATCACCATCCCCTGTTTGATTTTCTTGGTTGGCTGAGAGATGCTAAAGTGGATTAATACAAGAACTCAGTAAATACTGGGTGGCCAAGATAAAAGAGGCTTAGTATGTATATGGAAGTACAGATACTTACAGAAAAGTAAATTACTAATATATTATAATTTTTATTTGAAAGTAGTAAATACAAAATACAATGAATAACAACATACTGAACATTCAGTAGTTCACAGGAGGTGTTGAAAATTTTCACCATGAACTTCGAAACACAAATTAGCATGTCTCAATATGTTTTCAAAAACTTTTGCCAGTTCATTTGGCGTTAGTGACTGAACCTGTAGCTCTAAATTTAGTAATCATTTTCTGCACAACACTTTTAGAAGGAACATACGTTTGTGGATATTTTATCGTAAACCTTTCATTTAATGTTACAAACGATTTACATTCAAAATAAGTTTCAAGAATAAACACTCTTTGTTCGATTGAAAATGGCATTATGGATACCCTATTCACAACCACCATTAACAACTGAAAACTAAAGACTGACAAACACAACATGACCGTTAACACGAGATGGCTGCTGGACATCACGTGACCCCTCTCAAGTGCTCGATTCAAATATCACGTACAGTATGACTCCGGGCCTCTTTTATCTTGGCCACACTGTATATTGACGGAAGAGAAACAAAAAACAAACAAACAAACCTCACTGAAAATGTTAAATTAGCTATAATGAACTAAGATACAAGAGTGCAAGGTTTTTGAGAGATTTTCTCATTCTTTCACCTTCCCTCTTAATTTTGTTAGCAGCCACACCACCAACTAAACTAAAACTAAACTCCGTGGCGCTACATCCCTGGAGGGACTTGGCCTACCACCCGACCGTTGCGTCATCTCCCGTAGGCAGATGGCAGGATTGGGGGGCATGTGGTCAGCATGCCGACACCCACGGCTGTTAATGGTGGTTTTTCTTGACCGGAGCCGCTACTTCTCTATCAAGTAGCTCCTCAATTTGAATCACGAGGCTGACAAGGAACCTTTCACCACCCTCATATCGAAACATGCCTCAATATTTTTACTGGGTCATCTATATGCTGTAAGGAGTCCACGCTCCAAAAATTAGCTGCTGGTTTCAACTGCAAGTACCTTAAAATGCTTTGCAAATATCTTGGAACAGATAGGGAATTTAACATTGTAATCTAGAGACGGGACTGGACAACCCTGACTGGCGAGAGTGAGTCCTTGAGACCTGTGAATCCCCTCTGCCCACGCACGCACGTGACGCTAATTCCTTTCTGCTATTCACAGAGTACAGTACAGTCCGTTGTCCCAAAAAATGCTTTGTAAATTCTTTTTGAAGTTCTGTTTCTTTCACTGTTCGTTGTGTGTTAATGTATACAGTTTTATAAAGTCAATATTTACAGCATACGTTATTTACATGAACGTTAATATTTACGTGCTATTATAAAATTTTGTTATTATTCTCATTATGCCTCCAATAATTTCGTAGTTAAAAGGGAAAACATTACACAGTAAAACTCGGGAGGTTATAGCTAATGTTTATGACTATATGAAGGAGGAAGTAAAAGAAAAGGACCTGTTTACACTCGAGTATTTTAAACAAATTTTAAAAAGTCCAGGAAAGAGTTGCTGCAGCCACCAAAGTTTCTAACACCCCCGTTTATAGAATTTTACGTGACAGGAAAACACAAGAAGAGGAAGGAAGGTCGTTCGGGACACCTGGGGGAAAACAATGTTCCAAAAAGGATAACAGACATTGATGACTTCGACAAATGAGTAATTCGTCGCACCATATACAATTTCTATACGGATGAAAAGACTGCACCAACAATAAGGAGACTGATGACGAAACTACGATATACGATTGAGTTTGAAGGCAGTTCCTCAAACCTTCGGACAATAATAAAATATATGATCTAATCCTAGCGAATAAGCCAGCACACAAAACCTACGTAATTGACCAAATATTGGTAGAAAATAACCACTCGGTTTTAAGGCTTCCACCCTACCACCCGACTTGAACCCCATTGAGTCAATTTGGGGAGATGTTAAACAACTAGGAGGTGCCCATGGCTTCGCCCACGATAATTCATTTGAAAATAAAAAATTAAGAGTATAATCATTATTAAGGCATTGCATTTATTAACACTTGCACGCGAATCATTCGTAAACTAAGCCATTAATAATATTAATGAAACAGCTAAAATTCCGGCTTCAGAGTATATTCTACGATTAGAAAGCGCCCCCTGGGAAAACTTTATCAGAATCGATTATGCAGTTCCAAAGGAACCTGTGGACACATAATACGTATTGTTTCTCAACTGTTTATTGACATGAATATGATGTGAATTTTATTTGATCAATTCAGTGTAATTTTCAGAAATTATATAATGTTTCAAGGGAAGGAATGGTTTGTTTGGATTATTATTATCAGCGATATTTCAAGAGTTAAACCATCAATATTGGTGCCCCCGGCTTCGCCCGCCATTATTAATTGACTCCAGGATTTTTAAGAATTTACACTGGTAGATTATTCAAAATGTTTGTGGTTCAGAGCTATGAAAATTGTAAGTAAAAATAAAATTAGAATATATGTTCATTATGTTCATTTCACTTAGGCCTTATATAATAAAGAAACGGTTTTCCTAATTGTGTAGTCGTCATGAAAGTTTACACTCCGAGAGACGAACATCGCCGAGTATACCCGATGTCTCACGAAGCGGGCGAGCGAGCAAGCACGCTATTTAGGGCCGTTGAATTGTATAAGAGTAGATGGGTTACAAGCAGGAATACAACATTTAAAACAAAATGACGTAGAAGCATTGTGTAGGCAAAGATTTCAAGAACTCGGCCAAGCAGAATGGGAAAATGTATGTAGGCGCGTTGAAGAAATTGAACAGGAATAATGAGAGAAAGACTGCATCGTGGAGGAAAGAATTGAAAGGATTATAATAGAAGACAATGGTATGGAAAGCAGTGATGATGATGATGATGATCATGATAATGATCATGAATATGTGGAATATCAGGTTGAACCAACGGAAGACGATGTCATGTCTGGTGTTGAAGAAATGGAAGAAGATTAGATGCAACCAATACCGTATTTATTTAGTTATTTCAATTAAAATTATGTGTTATATTATAGTGACTGTACCACTTCCTCGTGTTGCTCGTAAACATTTAGATAGCTGACAGCTCGGTACCAAAACAAACATTGCCATCGCTTATCGGTGACTGAATTATTTGCTGTGCAATGAACTTGTGTTTTGATCACTGCATCAACAATAGTCACTTCTGTTTTGTTTTCGGCTCTGCTAGACAATAACAGGGACGGTCGATCGTCTCCGTGCATCCGGAACTTCGAACTGCAGGTAAGGGTTGTCCAACTTCTCCCACTTCACTGCTTCGACCCGACATTTTCCAGGTTCGATTTAGGGTACTTGCAGTTGAAACCAGCAGCTAATTTTTGGAGCGTGGACTCCTTACAGCATATAGATGACCCAGTAAAAATATTGAGGCATGTTTCGATATGAGGGGGGTGAAAGGTTCCTTGTGAGTGCACCCCTACCAGACCTCCCAACCTCAGAAAAATCCGAGGAGGTACCGAGAATCGAACCCGGGCCGACGGATCTGTAGTCAGCGATGCTAACCACAAGACCACGCCGGTGGACCACACCACCAACTACTATTGCTTTATGTTGACATAGATACTGTAGGCAGAGCAAGTGTTCTACCTATACTTCCATGACTTCTTTTCATTGTTAATCCATGTTTTGATGTTCAGGATTACTAATTTCATAAACATGTCTGTGTATGTGTGTGAACATTGTTGCTTGAAAATTAAGGGTCTTCTTGGGATGTGATTTGAAGTACTTCCACTTTGACCGCCTGCATGGTCTCGTGGTTAGCGTCACTGGCCAATCCACATGCCTGGGTACAATCCTCAGTACCTCCTTGGATTTTTTTGAGATAGGGAGGTCTGGAACGGGGTGCACTTAACCTCGTGATTCAAATTGAGGAGTTATTTGATTGAGAAGTAGCGACTCCGGACATGAAACCATCATTAACAGCCATGGATGTCGGCATGCTGACCATTTGCCCCCCAATCCTGCCATCTGCCTATGGTAGATGATACAGCAGTCGAATGGTAGGCCTAGTCCCTCCAGGATTGTAGCACTATGGAGTTTTTTTTATTTATTTTCATTATTTTTTTTTAAGGGATTTTTCCACTACAGATGAATATGATTTTATCTGGAGGAAATTCTCAAAGTGATCTAAGGATTTTGTTTGAATTTTGTACATTACCTGTTTGTAACTAGATGTATACCATGGGATTTAAAAGAACATCGATGTCAAAATCCGCAGCAGCCATCGATGTGACAATAATATCAACATGAAAACATTGATGTATTTTGACAGAACACATCTACGAGGCCTGTCTAAAAAGTATCCGACCTTTAATTTTCACGCGCGTAATATTAATGCTAGGGTGGCGCCACTGTGCACAGTGGAAGAAGAGAGCTTAATGCACATGCTTGAATTTTTTCTCTGCCTTCGAAAGTGCCAGTCACTGCCTACTAGCCTCAGAGTGAGGTCCCATGATAAGCGCTCGGCGCATTTTGATACCTCTCAAGATGACTGAACGAGTTTGTCAAAAGCTTGGTGAGTCTCAAAGTGAAACAATTCGGAAGATTCAGTAGGAGTTTGGAGATGATGCTTTGGGGGTAACACAAATCAAGGAGTGGTTTAACCGATTCAAAAAAGGCCGCACATCGGCAGAGAGTGACCAGCATTCCGGGAGACCACAAACCGCTCTGAATGCAGCTGTCATTAAGAGGGTTGAACATCTGGTAATGGGAGATCGTCGTTTGACCGTACGAGAGATTGCCGAAGAGGTTGGGATCAGTAAAGATTCCGCACATGCGATTTTGCGTGATGATTTGAACATGCGCAGAGTGGCTGCAAAATTTGTGCCAAAGCTACAGAAAGAACTCCGCCTTCAGGTTGCACAGGATCTGCTGGACACTTCTAACACTTATGCTGAACCTACCGAATTGTTTCGCTTTGAGAATCACCAACCTTTTGACAAAATTTGATGCAGTATCTTGAGAGACATCAAAATGCGCCGAGCGCTTATCACGGGACCTCACTCTGAGGCTAGCAGGCAGTGACAGGCACTTTCAAAGGCAGAGAAAAAATTCAAGCATGCTCATTAAGCTCTCTTCTTCCATTGTGCACAGTGGCGCCACCCTAGCATTAATATTCCCCTCGTGAAAATTAAAGGTCGGATACTTTTTAGACAGACCTTGTATGTATATGAAAAAAAAAAAAGTCATGGTTTCAGAAAATTAGGTAAAATTCATAAATAAATTGAAATATTTCCATGAAAACTATCGATGTAAAAAATTGATAATTTGGAAAATTAGGCTGCTGTAAATAAAATTATGTTAGAACCAAGGTAAACCTATTAATCTTATTTTATTACTATAAATATTTAAAAACATTGATGTTGAGGAGAAACATCGATGTAGCAAAAAATATTGGCTGTTTTCCATCGATGTAGAAAACATTGATCATCGTTATGAAAACATCGGCCATCGATGCTCAACCCTAATTCAAAAGTCTTTTCAGCGCCAAGTTATTCTAGTAGCAATGATTACTTCTGTTCATTGTACAATGTGGAAAACTCAGACTGTTCATTGTACAATGTGGAAAACTCAGAGCTCTACAGTGCAGAGGAATGAGTTGAAGGTATAGTGGTTATATAAATAAATAAATATGCCTGATTAATCCCATAAGGGAAAATGTCTCCTGTGAGCTCCGAGGATTGCTCGCTAGGAAGCTAGTCCTAACGATTAGTGCTTTCTTTTATAATACATAATAGAATAATCAAAGTCATAATATGGAATAGGCTAGACTGTAACTAAACTAATACTATGTAATAGTCTCCACAATTTTTAACAACCATATTACCATATTGGCCCGAAAATAAGACGACCCTGCATTTTTGAAGGGTAATTACAAAAAAATAAATATAATAGCTTATTAGTACGTTTTGCTTCACATAAAACAGAATTTCTCTCACCTTTATTTATGCATTGAGACAATGAAGATGCTTTCTTTTCCACATGGTCCGCCATGACTGGTGGTCAAACAAAGCTTTATGTGTAGAGAACAGAGAAGTGAGGGTGTAGTACTAGCAGAAGCATGAATTCAGCAAAATTCAGTAAAGTTCAGTGAATTTCTGCGCAACTTCGACCTTTGCTCGTACGCACGTCATTTGCGTGGGGATACCCGCTGCAAACGTGCACAGCTGCATTCATGAATGGAAAGTTGATGAGTCTTAGGCTGTGCATATAAGACTAGTATAGTTTTTATAAGCACATTTTCAGGGGAAAAACATCCTCTTATATTCGGGCCAATACGGTATATGCTACAAATATGTAGGATCTTGTAGTGTCCTTCCTAACTGTTTCCATTTTCTTCATCTCTGATTACTCATGTCCACTGCTTTCTTGCTGTTTCAACCATTAAGATTGACCATCGGGTTTTGCCTATGCTAGGGTCCCACATTCTTATGTGACTATACAATGAGTCACAAATCACCTTCTGGACCACCTGTGATGTAAACACTTCTTCTTATTAATCTTGGAAAAAAATAGTTATAAGTTAGTTGTCTCATGGTAGTTATGTGTTTGTGTACAGGTATGCAAGAAAGCCTGCAGCGCTGAGGAACAAGACGGCAGCGAGTATGACTCGGGAGTGGACAGAACAGGAAACGCTCTTGTTACTGGAAGGCTTGGAGCTGTACAAGGATGACTGGAACAAAGTGTGTGAACATGTAGGGAGCAGGACCCAGGATGAGTGCATCCTGCATTTCCTCAGACTTCCCATCGAAGATCCTTATTTGGAAGATCATGAAGCCGGTGGAGGTGCACTTGGACCTCTTGCATATCAGCCGATACCTTTCAGTAAAGCTGGCAACCCCATCATGTCTACAGTGGCATTCCTTGCGTCCGTTGTAGACCCCAGAGTTGCTGCATCAGCGGCCAAGGCAGCCATGGAGGAGTTCGCTAGCATTAAGGTAACGTCACAACATCTCCTCGTAGAGCTAAGTGTCCACTTGAGAGCTGAGAGTGCGGGAAACTCTCAAGAGTTGCATTTTGGTATGTGGACATGTGTTTGAGAGGTAGTGGAGAGCGACATTCAGAGAGTTAACTCGCAGGTGGACAAGCCTTTGCAATCAATCTCTGAGAACAGCTCGCACAAGACGAATCTGTTTTGTATAGCTGAGAGTTCTCTCCTTGTGGATAATGTATATACTACGCCATATGATAAAACTGATATAAAGAAATTTGATTATCGATTTTAGGGCCTATACATAATATCTAATATTAAATTTATAATAACCGTACAATTTTATATATTTATACAGTAATTATAAAATATTCAGTTAATTAATTTGCCTTCAGTATGTATTATATTTTCTAAAAACGAAATCTAAAACGAATATTACTCAGTGGTAATGGATTATAATATTGTTTAATAAATGTATAAGCATTCATGAACCACAGATTATTGACATTACATGAGAGCATGTAATGTCCAACAGAGACAATAATCTGTGGTTCATGAATGCTTATATATCCATCTTGAATGTTAACTGTACAATAACAGTGGGAGCACGGTCACAAAAATCACTACTTAGTGTGCCTCACAGTACTGCATATGACATAACTAGTCTGTGAGGTAGACCATTAGGGCAATCAGTCATAGGAGAGAGGTTCCATCTGGCGCTGTGAATTGTAACTCCGGTTTAGCTCAGTTGGTAGAGCATTGGCGCGAATAACCAAAGAGCCTGGGTTCAAGTCCCTGTGTCGGAGGAATTTTTCTCCTATAATTTTCTTATCGTTTAATGTTCATATGTTAATCAGGAAAAAAAGTAGTAAGCTTATGAGGGAATAACTGAACAATAATACAATTTTTAGATTGCGTTGGGTATTGCCTAATCAGAGTTTGGAAACATGGCGCCTGTAATCAGTCTTGGTGCTTGTTTTGTACTCTTCTGAGGGGACCAGGATGACATGCATGAGTCTAAAAGTAGAGACATGTAACAGCAATTTGTGGCCCTATCAAATTCACTAATACTTCATGATGATATGACGATATCCTGACAACATTAAATTGTTAAATTCTTCTAAATGAGTAATAATTGAATTAATATATTCACTTAAAAGCATTCAGCAAGCTCTCATAATATGCTTACGTTAATATTAACATCGAATTATACATTGTTGTTCGTCCATCTTGTTAGTAAATGCAAGAAGAAAACTCGTGCGATATTTGTTTTAATTGGACATGGTTTTGAGAGTAATATCGCGAGTTTTACTCTCAGCTACTCTCATTCTCAGGATTGAACTAACACTCTCTAGTGGACACTCCATCTGAGATTACCGTATTGGCCCGAAAATAAGATGACCCTGAATTTTTGAAGGGTAGTTACGAAAAAATAAATAAAATAGCTTATTAGTACATTTTGCTTCACATAAAACAGAATTTTGAAGTTCATGTCGTAACTTCTTCTCTCGCCTTTATTTACGGATTGAGACAATGAAGATGCTTTCTTTTCCACATGGTCTGCCATGTGGAGATTTACGCGTAGAGAATAGAGACGCCAGGCAAGTATCAGTGCAGTCAGGATCAGAAGGTCCTGGTGCAGTACAAACAGAAACACGAAGTCAGGAAAAATTAGTTTGGTAAAGTTCGGTGAATTTCCGCAAGGCTTTGACCTTGGGTCGGACGCACGTCATTTGCTTGGGGATACCCGCTGTGACCCGCTGCACACGTGCACAGCTGCTTTCAGGAATGGAGAGTTGTTGAGTCTTAGGCTGCGCGTTTAAGACGAGTATAGTTTTTAAAGCACATTTTCAGGGAAAAAACATCGTCTTATATTCTGGCCAATACGGTACTCTCGAGAGTTTCTCGTACTCTCAGCTCTCATGTGGATACTAGCCTTTAGTTCTGTAATTGTTGCACATGTAATTATCACACTTTTTTCCCTTAATTTTTGCAACAGGTTCTGAGAAGCATTCATTCTGTGAGGAAAATATTTTCTACATAATATTTCATACATAATATTTGTAAATGTCATTAAATGCTGCAACAGACAATTTCAAATATTGCTGATATGACATGAAGTCTTACATTGATCGATAGAGGCCCATTGGCTTTAATAAGTGTTGTTTTTAAGGAATATGGATAAGCGAAGTAATCGACGAAGCCATATAGTTGCCTTATTTTGTTTTATTTCCTCGATACATAGGCCTGATAAAACAAAAGGGAAACAGCTGGAATGAAAACCCACAGAAGCGACCGGCAACAGTGAAAGAGGAATGCTGGAATACAATTTTACAACCTAAAATAAAATGGATGGCAGGCAGGGCTTAAATCCAAAAAATGCTTGACTATTAATCAGTATTTTCCAGTCAATATAAATTTTATTGTAACATTTATGTAATTATGAAAATTTTAACAAGATAATTTATATAATAAAATGAATAAGATACCAGTTGCTCAACAAATATATATGTTTTGTGATCAGTCACCTAGGCCTTTCCACCATCTGGTGTAGAGACACCAAAAGGCCTAGGCGACTGATCACAAAAAATACATATGTGTTGAGCATATGAAGAATCAAGAGATGATGTAACTTAATACAGTGAAGCAACAAATTATGTAATTAACAAAGTTATTGACTATTAAACACTTTAGGCTTCACTTTTCCTTACATTTTTGCAAGACGTATGTTTCATGGGCTTTGCCCACATTTTCAACTGCTTTTAAGTCGAAAATGTGGGCAAAGCCCATGAAATGTACGTCCTGCAAAAGTGTAAGGAAAAGTGAGGCCTAAAGTGTTTAATAGTCAACAAGTTTGTTAATTACATAACTGATATCTTATTTATTTTATTATATTGATTGAGCTCAACGGTGTTGAACATGTATTTTAATAAAGATAATTTATAATTCATGATGACAAAATTAGACTTAAAGGCAGAACTGCTACTATATACATATACTTGTTAGAATCACCTTAAGTTTTAACAGATTTTACATTAATTCACCTTTACGTGATCCAGTCCAAGAGAAGTTAATTTCAAGTGCAAGAGTGGCCTATATGAAATATAATGCATAATTAGAAGACAAAAAGAGAAAATTGGAGTTGGTAGAGGACAAGGAAAAGAAAGAAAAAGAACTGAAAAAGTGAAAGAATAATAATACAGAAAGATATAGATCATCTTGTGAAAACTGACATTCCTCAGAAATAATCTAATTAAGATACCCACAAGAGTGTGCTGAGATTGAAGGAGGTAACCCTCAAAACTTGTTGAACTTGATTAATGTAACTTTAGTGCATATATTTAATCTCGTGTGTACTTCTTCCCTTATTTTTTTCTTTCATGTTGAAAATTCACTAACCCTATGTTCAAAATTTTCAGTTCATGTTTTTGTTTGATATGTTGCAGGACGAAGTTCCAGCCGCTCTCATGGATGCTCATTTTAAAAATGTTGAGGCATCCTCGACTGATGGCAAGTTTGATCCTGCAGCAGGACTTGCTCAGGTATGTAACTTCTGTATGTACAGTAGAACCCCGATAATTCGAGGTAATTGGGACTGAGGCTACCTCGAATTACAAAAAACTTGGATTGTACGGAAATATCACTAAATCAAAGGGTAAATCATTAATAAATGTTTCATGAGCACAATAATGGTTTAAAAAATAAATAAATAAACAATATAGTAGACCTACTTACCTGTGTTACGCCTATATGTATATTGGCAAACATTTCCACTTTGCTTCATCAGCATCCTTTAAGGATTAAGTCATACTGTACAATTGATTGACACGAGGTCCCGACAAAGAAAGATCGAACCTAACGGTTTCTGTCAATCTGTAATAGAAATGCATTAGCAGTCTGAAACCAAGGTTATTTCTGTGTATTATGAACGAAAACCCTGAGTGGGACAGTTTTACCCGCATTTTTGTACATGGAAAAATTAAAAGAAGCTCAAAATGTAACACATTCGGAAGTGCGTAAAACTTACATGCGGACACCGTATAAAAACGGGCTTTTACTCTAGTTTTATGGAAAATTTTAATTTTCTTGAGACCAGCTCGAATTACACGGAACCTCGAAATACCGAGGCTCTACTGTATTATAATTATGTTGTTAACTGTTAAGATTTTATGCCAGCTACCTAATCCAAAATAGATGGAACCCAAATTCTTAAGCGTTGGAAAGAATTGAGGAGGAGTTGACTGATACACCACTGAACAATACACAGGCTAAATGGTTTTCATATACCCTAAATATTTTATAATCCAGTAGAGTTTTTTTGCTCGTACAAAAAACATAGAACAATTATATTGTGGTACACTTTTTTTGCATCATTCTGATGATATATATGCATGTAGATACAAGAATAATAAATAATGATGCTTAACCATAATATGTGTTCTGTGTGAATTTTTTAGTGTTATGTGCACCAGTCATCAGTACTGAGTCAAAGTCAAGTTTTACTATTGTTGAGTTTTCACGACAGGCTGCATTAAATACAGCTCCACTCAAAACAAAGAGGGAGCAAGTTTTTATTAATAATCTATTAGCATTTCAACAATTTGTGGCGTAGCTTGACATTGTGCTCTTGGTAAACCAGATTTTAAATATTAACTTGTGATTTTTTTTAAAATTATACACAAATTCCCATATATTAGTATTTTAAGTAATAAAATAAGAGAATACCGTATTTACTCACCTATAACACCCCACTTTTTTCACAATTTTCAACTTCTAAAATAGGGGAGGGTATAATAGGTGAAAATTTTCACATGACATAGGTTTGGTTGTCATGCTTTAAAAACAGGAAAAGACACATTTAGCGTCTTTAAATCAACACGCAAAATAGTTTAAATCCATTTTTTTTATTTACAAAAAGTTAAATTATCACGTCAATTTAACTTTAGAGTTTTAAACAGTTTGGTATAACTCCCTCCTGCATTACCGCAGCTGACTGGGTCACGTGACTAAACGCTGCGCGTGCCCGCGTGGTGTTCAAGGTTAACTCAGCATTGCAATGCTGTCATCCAACTTGGCAGCAACTGCCTAAATTTCGTATCTCCCTTTCTTCACACCACGGAATGATTTCAACATTTTCTTTGCTCCTGATAATTTGTCTTTCTGTTTACGCCAATAAGATATCATACATGGCTGCATATTCTAACACACTCAACTTGAAGGATGCCATAAAACTTGCTCTCCAACTCGTTTTTCACGTGCTTACTGACTCTCAGGCAGGTAATAACACAATACACGCGTATGGCGGAAGTTGAACTCAGAAACCTGAAGGGCATTGAGAAATCTATGGGGGAGGTGAGAGTAACTATGGCCAACACACAGGTGGTAGGGAAGCGTGGGTTTTACCGTTAACAGGAATGTTGCAGTTGCCGATCACTTTAAAAGTTTTTTTTTTTTTTTTTTTCCGTTGTCGAAAATTGGGGGGTATTATAGGTGAGGGGGTGCTATAGACGAGTAAATACGGTATTCAATTTGATTTCATATTGTAGCAATATAAAGTATCTACTGTTAATATTACTACTAATTATTATTATTATTATTATTATTATTATTATTATTATTATTATTATTATTATTATTATTATTATTCCTTCAACACTCCATTTTTCCACACCAAATAGTAAATATATGAAACAGTACAATTTATGAGTGTAACTAGCAATTGATCAATTAAATTTATTTGTACCACGTTTTTGGTTCTTTTTTGCATGACTGTGTTAAGCTCATAAGCTGGTCATATACATTTTGGTTTACACTTTTTTCATAATACCATCAAAAACACTGTTTTTAATAACTATCACACAGTTTAAAGCATTATATTCCCCTGGCTTCCGGCAGGTACCTGAGAAGGTGAGACTACAATCTCATAAAATCTTTCAAGTCTCAGTGGTGCATTTATGCCGCTTTTGCACAAAAGTTAGCCTAACTTCTCTCGACGAGTAGGTCAGCATTTAATGGGAAAAGTCATATAACTTGCACTTGACACTATCATGAGATTTCTAGACTGCCTAAGTATACAGGAGGGTTCAGATACGCAGGGCAAAAAATATTTTAATGATAGTACTAATGGGTTTATAATGAATAGTAACTTCGTTGATTCCGTCTTTATTTATTTCTTTATGAATCCACTTATTTTCTTAGCAGGTTAGACTCAGTCCTCTCAAAGTCTCCCCTTATGCTATGCCACTAAAGTGTCCACTTCACACTGGCATGCAAAGGAAACATCACCACAGGAAAGCTGACAGTTTGTCTAATAAATAATTGAGCATGTATACTTTACTTACAAGTAATTCAAATAAATTATGCTTTTAAAAATCAGAATAATGGAATTCACATACAGTCAACCCTCGATATAATCCCCTTCTTTACAGTGCCACCCTCGCACTGCACCACTAAATGCAAGTGAACGGATCTTCTTCCATATAAAGTACATAAGAGACCTTGTTACTGTACCATTTAATTTAGTGCCAGTGAATATGACATGATTTTTACAAAATAATAGCTTCCAGTGATTTTTTTTAGTTGCAGAATTCTTTTAAAGCTGGTGTGAATATTAGGAAGATTATTTAAGAGACATACTGTACTGTATTTCCAAGAAGTGTGTGTTCGCCTGCCACTAACTGTAAATGTAGTGCGCTGGAATGAGGAAACTATGTTAAGAAGTCGGACAGACAGCCTGTGTGAGGGTGGAGCAGGTAGAAAGAACCCTTCATACAATGAGACATTCCAAACTTTCTCTTCTTTCAGTCCAATGTCCATTCAGCTGTTAAATACTACTTACATTTATTATTATTATTATTATTATTATTATTATTATTAATTAATTTAATTTTAGTTTTTTGGCCTTCATTGGACCACTTTAGTCAGGTTTCTGGTTGAGGTTTTTCTTCTTTTTGTCAGCCCAGTACTTCTTCATCCTTTCTGACCGCAATTTTCTTTCTGCTTCTGGAACTACTCTTCCTATTCTCTGTTTGTTGATTTTCATCTGTAGTGTAGTGTGTTTGTCTTTCAATATCTTGAGTGTGTCTGTCTTGTATATTAAATCCTCTACTGTAATATGTAGCTCTGCCATATCTTCCTTAAGTTCTGTAATCCATCTTATATTTTTCTTACTCTTACTCTTCCATAATTTTTCTATTATTTTTCTGCTAATTC
The DNA here is from genome assembly GCA_964059195.1 of Ectobius pallidus. Lineage (NCBI taxonomy): Eukaryota > Metazoa > Arthropoda > Insecta > Blattodea > Ectobiidae > Ectobius > Ectobius pallidus. The sequence goes on along the minus strand of CAXKWD010000004.1, from coordinate 177,030,482 downwards.
TATTTTCTGGTGTCCGTAAAATATGTCCCAAAAATGATATTCGTTTTTTTTTCATTGTACTTGTCACTGGTTCTATTTCTTTATATACTGTTTCATTAGAAGCTAGTTTCCAGACTCCATTTACTTGGTAATTTTTGTTTAAACAGGTTCTTACTATTCTCCTTTCTACCTTGAGTACTCTATCTATTGCAACTGTGTTAGTTGTTTTGAATAGTGTTTCACATGCATACGTGATTTCCGGTTGAGTCACTGTTTTATAATGTTTCAATTTGGTTGCTATTGAGAGGCACTTTTTATTGTATATATTCTTGGTAACATGCTGTGCTCTAACCAGTTTATCTATTCTATTTTGCCATGCTGGTTTCTCATTCATGTTGTAAGTGATTATTTCACCTAAATATTTAAATTTTTCCACAATTTTTATTTCTTGGCCTCCCACCTCAATTTTGTTTGCTAGCGGCATTTGAGTTAGCATTATTTCTGTTTTTTCAAATGAAATTTTTAAACCAATATTTTGGGCTATTTCATGCAGAGACTTAATTTGTCGTTTTGCTTCCTGAATATCATTGGCCAGAAATGCTAGATCATCGGCAAATCCTAAACAATTTAACTGTATATTGTCCTTTTGGGTTCCAATTTTTATATTTTTCGGATTGTTTCTGTACCATTCCCTCATAACGTACTCCAATGCACAGTTAAAAAGAAGAGGGGACAGACCGTCGCCCTGTCTCAGACCAGTTGTTACCAAGAAAGGTTCAGAAAGTTCTCCTCTGAACTTTATTTTAGAAATTGTATTAGTTAGAGTAAGTTCCACCAATTTGATTAGCTTTGGGTGAAGACCGCAATGTCTTAAAATTTTTATTAATGATGATCTATGGATGGAGTCATATGCTTTCTTGAAATCTATAAATGTTATTGACAGAGGCTTGTTACGTTTTTTGTAATATGCCATGACTAATTTCAAAGTTATTATTTGTTCAGTGCAACTTCTCCAAGGTCTGAAGCCTCCCTGGTATTCACCTAACTCTTGATCTAGTTGTTCTTTAATCCGATTATATAGTATTTTTGAAAAAATCTTGTAAGTGCAGTCTAGGATGGAAATACCTCTATAGTTATCTGGATTGCTTCTATCCCCTTTTTTTATGAAGTGGGTTAATTATTGCTGTGGTCCATTGTTATTTTTATTTTTATTTTTTTTAAATATTTTTTTTCATAACATTGACTAAAAATACTGTACTGTATTCATAATCGCTTATCCACATGATGTTCAACCCCTTTGTGTATTTGTGTACTGTAACACTGGACATGCACTGTAATAAACTAGAAAATATGAAACTTACAGTTCTAGAATCCTGAAGGCACTGACAATACATTTACTAAAGTCAGCGCAGGCTTAATAAATTTTTATTTAAAATATCTCATCATATACTATCGCTTTTCCTTTGGAATATAATTCGTCCCTACCAGTACGTAGATCTCAGAAATTAATTATATCGTAAGTTTTATGCAGTCCCAGAGCCACCTGTAAACACTGATAAGACGTATTGTTTCTCAACTGTTTGTTGCCAGATGAATATGATGTGAATTTTATTTGATCAATTCAGTGCAATATTCAGAAATTATATAATGTTTCAAGGGAAGGAATGGTTTGTTTGGATTTTTATTATCAGCGATATTTCAAGGGTTAAACAATCAATATTTTACAGCATGTGCCCGCGGTTTCGCCCGCCATTATTGATTGACTCCAGGATTTTTAAGAAATTTATACTGGCAGCTTATTAAAAATGTTTGTGGTTCAGAGCTATGAAAATTAAGTAAAAATAAAATTAGAATATTGGTTTATTGTGTTCATTTCACTTAGGCCTTATATAATAAAGAAACGGTTTTCCTAACGGAATTATATTTGTATAATATTGTGAAAGTTTACACTACGAGAGACGATCATTGCCGAGTATACCCGATGAACACACGAAGCGGGCGAGCGAGTAAGCACGCAATTTAGGGCCGTTGAATTGTATAAGAGTAGATGAGTTAATTTACAGTACAATATAGTATATATTATTTTGTGCTAAATTCTCTATTTGCCTTCTAAATTAATTAATTAATTAATTAATAATTTTTTCTTTCATAATACGGTACAGTAAAGTAATACAGCACTTTGTTTATGCCATTTTTATTTTACTAGTTAAATTTTGTTTTATTCCCACCCTCGCTTTGTGCCACTAAATGTTAGAGAATGGATGGTGGCATTATATCAAGGGTTGACTGTACATTGTCATAAAAAGAGTGTGTATCTAGTACAATTGTTAAAATTCTCATATGCATATAGCAACCCTGGTTCTGCTAGCTTATATTTATAATTCTTCACAATAAGAGGTTTACAATTTCTAATATAAAATGGAGTGTTTTTCTGTTTTAGTTTTACAAGCTTGTAATTTTTATTGTTCGGCAAGATGGTTTAAAAAAATTATCGATGCAGTCAATATGTTAAATCTGGAGCAAAAACCTTTTATTGTTTGGGCATGCTGACAACAACCATAGCTTTATATTCAGTCCACGTGTACTACTAGCTGAGTGTGTAAAAATTGGTTTCTACATAAACAAGCTTCAAATTTAAAGACTCCATCTCTAATTCTGGAACTTTTTATAAAATGAAATGAAGTTAAAAGTTGTAAGAGGTTTCTCATGTACTTTATGTTTAATATGGTTTTTACGGATATTTTTCACATTTTATGTCCCATCCTGTCTGTAACTGACAAAAGAAGACAAGTTTTCTAAAAACACTTATTTAAACAATTTGTTATGAGAGTAGGCACACAATTTCGTGATTTTACTCTACAATGAGCACACTTAATGTTTAATTATGTTTTCCAGAGTGGAATTGCTGGCACTGTTCCAGAGAAGGAAGAAGAGCCCATAGATAAGGAAAAGAAAGATGCAGAAAAGGAAGGAGAAGAGAAAACAGCAAGCCCAGAGGCAGAAAAGAAAGATGCAACACTGGATAAAGTGGAGCCAATGGAAGTAGATAAGAAACCAGAGGAAAAGGAGAGTCCAAGCGAATCGACTGCAGAAGAGAAAGCGTCCTCTACTGAGGATGTGTCAGCAGTGAAGGAAGAAAAGACAGAAGACACTGCCAGTATGGAAGTGGAGAGTGCTGGTGAGACAGAACAGGAGCGACTAGTGAAGGATGCCCAGCTGCAGTCAGCAGCAGCCGCAGCGCTTGCTGCAGCGGCTGTCAAGGCCAAACACCTTGCTGCTGTAGAGGAGCGGAAGATTAAATCCCTTGTAGCACTTCTCGTCGAGACACAAATGAAAAAATTGGAAATAAAACTTCGACACTTTGAAGAACTGGAGACAACAATGGAGCGGGAGCGAGAAGGTCTGGAATACCAGCGCCAGCAGCTGATCACAGAACGCCAGCAGTTTCACCTGGAACAGCTTAAAGCTGCAGAGTTCAGAGCACGTCAGCAAGCACACCAAAGACTCGCAGCAGAGCAAGGTTCCTGGCAGTCAGCTGGTGGTCAGCAAGGTCCCACAGCAAATCCAAGCTCCGGCCAGGGTGGTGGCAGCGAACAGCAGACACCAAGCACCACTCCCACACCACCTTCCCCTCAAGCCGTGCCAGGAACAGGACCTGCTGCTGTACCTCCACTCCATCCTTCAGCTGCAGGCTCTCCTTCCCCAGGTCCCTCTCCTCAGCAAGCCTCGTAGAGAGTGTTTTGTACTCGTCATAATTTTGACTCGTTTCCTCTGATAACGTATAAGCCAAGTAAGTAATGTTGTACTCAGTATTGCAATAAACTAGCTCTGTGTAACTAGCTGCAATCTATGTTCCAATCCCTCCCTCGTCCCTTACCAGACTTAAACAAAACATGTTCCAGGAAAATAACAATAAAATATGTTTGTCTTTAGTTAGTAGAGTTGATTGAACACGAACAAGGATGCAAATGGAAAATACTCTGAAAGTATACAGTAAAACCTAGTAAACGCACTTTCTGTTATAACACTCTTCTGTTTTTACACCCTTTTGGTCTCAAATTATTTTAACCTATCCTAATTAGAGATTTCATTAATTTGTGGTTGCAAATTAAAAAAAAAAAATGTGTTTTTGAACAGGGGCAATATAGAATATTTTCATCTTGTAGGTGGTTTTTGAACTTGCGACAAATCACAAATTTATGGTTTTCCATGAAAAGTTTGCGAATTCTGATAAATTTGTGAAAACATTTACACAATTCGATATTTCAGGTTTTTTTATAAAATTTTTTAATATTCAGAGTCAACTCAAGTTGACAGAGTGTTTGAAAATGGGGAGGAGGCTCCTTGAAATGTGTCGTACTAAAATATGGTAATTGAAGCATTAAAGTGTGTTTATGTCAACTCATATAGTAAATTAAATTTATTTTAGCATTCACTAGGTCTATTCCTAGACCTAACAAAAGCTCTTGATCTAGTCGATCACGAAATCCTCCTGATCAAATTGCACAACTTGGAAATTAGAGGAATTGTAAACACCTTGTTCGAATCCTTTCTTAAAACTGACAAATTGAAAACATAGAATCAGTGCAATCATCTATACTAAATATTCAATGTGGTGTCCCCCAAGGCTCGATCTACGGTCCAGTTATGTTCCTAATTTACATTAATGACTTCCCAACACACATTCCCTATGCTCAACCAGTTATTTTTGCTTATGACAAATTTTATCTTTAGTACTACTGCTCCCTTCTCTCTCCAGACACAAGTTAATGTATAGCAAGTACGTAATGGCCTACATAGCTGGTTAACAGAAAACAAACTCAGTTAAATGTCGGTAAAACTATTTATATTTTTTACACCATCAAGCACAAAGCTATGATCTAAAATTATATTTCAACAACACTGCTCTTACAAAGAAAAACAAATTTCTGCTATGAAATCCCCATCTGAGGATCTTCCCAAAAAGCATCTAAGATTAAAAAAAAAATATATATATATATATATATATATATATTAAAAACAATATTGCATGTATTGAGTTGAACACTTAGCAAACAAATTTTTGAAGGTATGCATGTACTACCTGTCCCATTTATATTCTAGATACATTAAATTCCATACATAGAAACACTTATTAAAAAAAAATTCAAAACTTCATAGCTCCATACTAATTTTCATAGAATCACCAAAAGCTTACTCAGGATCTCTCCCATGGGCATCCCTATGTAAAATAAGTTACCACCATCTCTACTAAATTTAAACACCAGTATTTTCAGTAAGTCCTCCAGCCGTAAGTTTCTCTCTGCCTCCCAATGAAGACAAAAAAGTGATAATTTAATACAATTGTTAAACCGCATATTCAATATCGCAGAACAGTCTTTGTTAAAACGAATCAAGAAGTGTTGGGAAAAATCCAAGTTGTTCTTAAGTAATGAGAGCAGTTTTGAATGTGCCTTACTATAAACCACGTCAAGGATATGTTGAAAGCACTAAATATGATTCTTTTTGTTGACCAAATTCACCTGGATGCGATGACATTTATCTTAAAGATTGAGAACTTTTTACTTCTTGGAAATCTACAGAAACTGTTGAAAAGAAATTTGGGTATATACAATTATGACACAAGAAATGCGGCAAATTTTTATTTAGATCAGACAAATAGAACAAAATTATTATTTTTTCCACGACTTAACTAATTAGTGGTACTTGCTAATATTGTTGCCGTGGATCGTAAGTTGACATTCCCGCACGCAATCTTGTTGTTATGTGCGGTAAGAATTTACTTACGGCACATCATAATACAAACATTAATGGACAAGGCCCCCAGGACAAATATTCGGTTCCCATAACAACAAACACATGCGAATCACTTTCTGAAATAAACATCTATCTTCAATAATGTATATACATAATATTTTCAGGTAATATCTCAATTAATATAATTAAATTTATATAAATAATCATCGTGCAAAAAATAGCTTGCAATACTCGTGCCGTAAGCGCATAACAGATCTCGGAAAAGTGAATATGTTTAGGAATATGATGATGATAATAAAAGACAAATATTGCTGTAGTATATTGCGATACAAGTGCCATAAGCGGTGCATACGGATTGAGGAAAGAGTGTGAAAAAACAAGGCGCTTGCGCCTAGTTTTTTCAATTTCCGATATCCGTTATGCGCTTATGGCACGAGTATTGCATGCTGTTTTTTGCACGATGATTATTTATATTAATTGAGATATTAGCTGAAAATATTATGTTTATACACTATTGAAGATGGATGTTATATTTCAGAAAGTGATTCGCATATATTGGTTTTTATGGGGACCGAATATTTGTCCTGTTAAAGTCTCTACAAACTGGGGGGCCTTGGTTCCGGTCTTCCATAAAGGCTTGTATTATGATGGTTTTAGTTACGCCACTTGTGCTTTTTATTGTAATTTTTACTGCGCGGAGATTTCTTTTGTTTTCATAGCAACCAGATTGCGTGCGGGAATGTCAAGTTACGATCCACGGCAACAATATTCGTAAGTACCAATAATTAGTTACGTCGTGCAAAATAGTTTGCGATACAAGTGCCGTAAGGCATGCATACGGATCGAGGAAATAGTTTGAAAAAACGAGGCGCTCGCGCCGAGTTTTTTCAATTTTCCGAGATCCGTATGCGCTTACGGCACGAGTATTGCATGCTGTTTTTTGCACGATGATTAATTATATTAATTGTGATATTACCTGAAAATATTATGTATATACATTCCTGAAGATAGATGTTTATTTCAGAAAGTGATTCGCATTTGTTGTTTTTATGGGAACCGAATATTTGTTCCGGGGGGCGTTGTCCATAAAGGCTTGTATTATGAGGTGTGGCGTAATATTCATAACAGCACGGAAACACTTACCGCACATAGCAACAAGATTGCGTGTGGGAATGTCAACTTACGATCCACTGTAACAATATTCGTAAGTACCACTAATTAGTTAAGTCGTGCAAAAAATATATAAGAATGATGAAGTGCTGGATAGAAGAGAAGAGAAGAGAAAATTTTATTAACACATCTATGATACTTTTAATACAACTACAGAAACTGCTGGTATAGTACATAATTCTTTTAACTCTTTATATTCTTCTTGTTAGATATATTTGTAAAGTGTGTTTAATTAATCTTTAAATGTAAATTAAAATCTTCTAATTCTGTAATGTTATTATGAAGCCATGGATCATTATATTTGTAAAGTGTGTTTAATTAATCTTTAAATGTAAATTAAAATCTTCTAATTCAGTAATGTTATTATGAAGCCATGGATCATGTATCCCTACGGTGGAGAAAGAATTGAATAAAATTGAATTGAATCACCATTCGGGACGCTTTTGCCGACTCGAGCGCCAGCTCTCTGGTACTAGCGTCCGTAAAGAAATACGAGCAACAGCAACAACAACAGTACACGGAAATCGGAATGGGCACGTTTTTAAAGTCACCAGTAAATCCACCGGTGGAAAAGTGCGGTGAAAGTCCGGTGAATGTACGATGAACGTCATCCGCCATTTTTTTCATCTGATGAGTCGTTGAATTTACGAACGGGTTGATGGATTCCAGCGGGAATATTCGAATTGTATAATAATTATTGTATCATGGATTTGCTAGAAATGGAAATAATAATATATGATGGGCAGGGAACTAATAACTGAGTGCTACCATTCTCATAAATAATATTTTGAGCATATTAAAATCCATAAAATATTGCATAGTTAAATGCGGTACCTGACCTCATTATGGATAGCCTGTGCTGTCAGTTTACAATAATGTTTTATTCTACCTGGCAGAGTTAAGGCCTTATCTTCCAATCAATCAGGGGAAAAAAGGATACATACAACTTACAATGTTACACAAAAGAAATAAAATAAGTTTTAAGATGATAGGCCTACTTAACTATTTACAATTCCATCAAAGACCCTTAAAACTAAAAGTAAATTAAACAATAAATTATATTATAATATGTGATCAATTAAAATACCATATACTTATAAATATTAATCTGGCCTAATTAAAATTGTATGTCCATTCCATGTTTAGGAAATCATTTACATTACAGTAAAAAATGCTTTTGATATGAGCCAGCTTTTTAGGACTTTCTTAAATTTTTTAGTAGGCACTTCAACAGCAGAAAGGGAAAATTATTATAAAATGTATATTGCTTATATGAATGACTGTCAACCCATTTATTTAATCTGAATGACGGCAAATCTAATTTCAAATTGTTTCTAGTTCTGTGTTCGTGTATATAAAAGCGTTGTGTGAATTGTTGTAGGTTTTCTTTCACGTGTACTAAATTTATATAAAGACTAGGAACTGTGTTTGTTTTTAATTGACGAAATATCAGGTAGACCTACACAACTATCTTGATGTTTTACTCCTGCTAAAATACTTATGATTTTTTTCTGACATAGGAACACCTTTATTGACCCTGAACTACCGGTACTGCCCCATAACCGGATGCCATATAGGATATGTGGATGAAAAATACGCTGTTATTAACATATCTTGACTAACTGAGGCTTTTAGCTTAAGGAGTAGAAAAATAAATAACTCGAGACAGCTTAGCAGTAGCATTTGTTTATTTTTTGGTCCCATGAAAGCTTATTATTCGAGATATTTGGAATTAATAGATTTCTTATGTAGAGTATTTTTTCTTTCTTTTCTCATCTTCAAACAAAATCAACTCATCACTTTCATTTTCGGAGGACTCAAACTCTGATGAAGAGCAGTTCGTTAGCTTTCGCACGAAAATAAACTCAATGTATTAATGCTAGTGGCAAGTATCGTCTGCTTCTCTGCTCCGCCATGTTTGTCATCTAAGAAGCATCGTACTTTAAGTTCGGTGAGTCTGGTTGCAATCGGTGACTTCCACCGGACTTTCACCGGTGAGTTTATGAACGGCCTGATGCTTTCCCGGTGGATTGTCCGTTGACTTTACAAACGCCCTGGTGAAAGACCGATGGCACCGGTGGAATCAATCGATGACTTTAAAAACGTGCCCAATGGGTTTGGGAACAAAGTACGAACCTTAACCTAATATCATATGGAGTGTATCCGAGTAAAACAATGCAGTATTAAGAATGTAAATAGTGTAGGCTACAATGTTTAGATGGATGTAGTATAGCCCTTTTTTTGGGCCCCATTATTTTTTAATATTTGCTAAAATACGTTGTTTACATAGGCTATTTAAGTTATCGATATGGCATCAAAAGAGCCAAGTGGAGAAGAGCCACAAACTATGCGGGAGTGCTATGAAAACTATATCGTTATTGATGTTGGAACTAATTTAACGAACAAGAAGTATGGAAGAGATCTAGATTCTGTAATTCAGAGAGCAAAGGATGCTGGTATGTATTCTTATCAGAGAGTTTGCTAGACAAATTTCCGATTTTGTTCACTTCTTGACAGCAGTGATGAAAGTTTTTCACTTTCATTCAACCAGCCTTGCTGTCCTTGTCGAGAATAATAATATCCGGGATTTTTGTGACTAGGGCCGCATAGATGGGGACGATTTCTTTCATACCGGACATAGTTTCATTTTATGAGAAAACGGAAGAATCCGCGACTACACCCTAGCTCCCCACTCCTACTCATTAACGGGATCGTCATCTATTATGCAAAAGGTGAAACTGGGAAATCATTACATAATTTATTTGTCCTTCTTTCCCTTTTCCCCTTCCTCCCTTTCTTTTTCTCACCTCTTCACCCTACCTACCTTTTGGGACCTATTCCTAACCATAAATTTTATGCACCGACCGGTATATGAACCTGGGACCACTAGCATCATAGCTGTATGTAGATCCTGTGTTGAGCGAGGCTCAAGGATATAGAACACGTCATCCAAATATTCCTTCAATAATATAAGGTACAAAACTGTAATGCTGCCAAACTTATTCAAGCTGGAAATATTTGAGAATGTTATAGGAGAAAAATTCCTCCGACACTGGGACTTGAACCCAGGACCTTTGGCTATTCGCGCCAATGCTCTACCAACTGAGCTACGTCGGAGTTCAATTCACAGCGCCGGATGGAACCTCTCTCCCATGACTGATTGCCCTAATGGTCTACCTCACAGACAAACAAGTTATGTCATATGCAGTACTGTGAGGCACACTAATTAGTGATTTTTGTGACCGGGCTCCCACTGTTATTGTACAGTTGACACTCAAGATAGATATATGGGTGATTCTTCAAATACGGGAAAATTTGCGTTCCGGAGTGATATTTCCCTTCAAATTAAACTTTAAAAAGAAATTAAAATAAAAGTTTGTTTCTACTACTCCCATACTACAACTATCAGTTTGAAATGTCACTAACTTTAAATTCTGATATTCCAAAATCGAATTTAATTCAATGAAATGTCATCCACATGCCCTGTCCTTGTTCTTTTCATCCACTGAACTCCCTTTGTTATTTTGTGCATCCATTTCCTGTGTTAGTCTCGCTATGTGGCTGCCTTTCAGCCATGGTGAGAGCATTTTTGTGTTTGTTTTTCTTCTTATATCATTGTTCCTTATACTATCCTTCAGGAACATCTGACATCTGTAGATTGTTTGTGTTGGATTCCATGAATAATCTGAGAAAAGGTTAATTAAAACCATTAATTTAACATTCTTCAAATTAGGAGGGTCCACACTTTTTTATTGTATGTTTGCTGCAGGTGTGCAGAAAATAATGGTGCTTGGAGTATCCTTAAAGTCGAGTAGAGAGGCTCTTCGTCTCACTCGCATATATCCCGGCACACTGTACTCGACAGCAGGCATCCACCCGCATGATGCCAAGTCGTGGGCTGATGGATATCTGGATGAGCTGCGGGAGATGGCTTCCAGTCCAGAGTGCGTTGCTATTGGAGAGTGTGGCTTGGATTACAACAGAGATTTCTCTCCCGTAGATGTCCAAAAAACGGTGTTTGAAACTCAGGTGCAGTTGGCATGTGACCTGAAGAAGCCAATGCTGCTGCATGAACGCGAGGCTCATCAGGACGTTTTGGATATCCTCAAAAAATACAAGGAGGGTCTGCCGCCCGTTGTCATCCATTGTTTCACTGGAACTTCCGAACAAGCCCGTAATTACCTTGACATGGGCCTTTATCTTGGCATGACAGGTAAGTGATAAACAGTAACATATGTGTACCAAAGTCTGAATATATCCATTTTGTATTTTAGACATGTAATCTTTTCCAACCCCTAGGTCTGTGCGAATGGTGAACTGGTCTGCTATATAATAGCTCTCTATATACAGTCTGCTTGTTTCACTCTGTGCTGTTACCCCACCATCCTGGTTTGTCCCCTTGTCCCCTTTTTACATTCCTCATTTACATTTTCCTGCCATTTACATCACTTTCCACTGGTCCCATCTTTTATCCTATACTGACAATACATAACGTTCCTGCCATTAACAACTGTCAAACAGTTTTATTTCCTGCCATTTACATATTTTCCTCGTTGGCAGCATTGGTTTTCAGTGAAGAACTGCTGTCACTTAACTAAATTTTCTGCTATGTTGCCAACTCTTTTAGACGCGGTGTCAGTTGCTATTTCCATTAGTCCAGGTGAAATTGATTTCTTGTGTGCAGGTGAGATTTACTGCATTTTACTATAGTGTAGTTATTCATATAGCATAATTCATTGTTGTGATTTGAAGGAACACCAGTGTTTTTGTGTTGCACGATTTTTTTATGGTATCATGGAGTTGAAGAAAAACAATAGAAAATGCATTTCTTCGCAAGAAAAATAGGAAATTTTACAGTGTATTGATTCACTTGTCTGAACACATGTTCAGTTAGCAAAAGAGCTTGGACTCTCTGTCTCAACTTTGAATACCATCTAAATCTAGTGAATAGTCAGAGCAATTATTTATTCATTTAATATGTGTAATGATTAAATTTTGCAATATAGAGCATTACAGCTTTTACACTTCCTGTAATTTACATTTTCCTGCCATTTACACTTTTTTGCATCAGTCCCTTGAAGAGTGTAAAAGGGTGGTTTTACTGTACTCTCATTGCTGTCAACAGCTTTAGAAATTACAATGTTAGGTGGCATAGTCCCATGTAGGGTTAGCCACCACACTTAGGTTTCTCAGGATGAAGACCTCAGACTAATCCAAAGCATCACCACTAGATGGATCCTTAGAGACCACCATGTTGCTAGTTATGGTGCTAAGCAGAATGACCAACTGCGCTCCTTGGATCTTCCATAGGTTAGCAGTGGTAATTGGGTTTTAGATTAGTGATATGTAGCTCTAGATTAGTGCAGTTAGGTTAAGAATAGTGATATCTGAGTAGCAGTGGCATACCAGATCGTGCTTATGTTGGTCTTTCTGTATAAAAGATTTCAGTTATGTGACATCATCCCACCTGAGCTGTAATGTCCATTCATGTGTCTCTTGTCAGTTCAAGAAACAAAATACGGCAGAAACATTACTAAAAAGAAAATATATCATTTAGGGCAGGTTGGTTGGACCACATCGCTCAAGAAAAGAATAAAATATGTGTGTTTTTGGCTGTTTCTCATAAAGAAAATTTTGTTCTCAAGTGTGGCTAACCTCATATCAGTTAAGTTCCCACTTTATCATTTTTTTCGTACTTTGCACATATTTGTTTCCTAGCCTGCATCTCTATACATGATTCTCTTCAGTTCTCATGAGTAACTTCTACTTCATAGCATACAGTGTACGCTGTTTTTTATTTATTTTATTTTCTTATATTTTTTTTATTTCCACTTCAACATGGTGGTTTCCACTTGATTTTTCTTATGTATTGCTTATTTCCCTTTCTGCTTAAGGGCAATTCTCTGGAAAGTGAAACCATGGGACCAAATTTTGAAATTGCAACAAATGTATTTCTTTTATTATTAATGGGAAGACTACACACATTAAATTGTTGTAAAAATTTAAAAAATATACTTAATATTTTACTATTATACATAGTCATAATTTTCTAAAGTTTGAAATAACAAGAGGAGGGAAAAGTGTCAATTTATACTCAATATTTAAACACGTGTAACAAAACAGCTACTCACATTGTCTTTTTTAACAATTACATATGATGAAAACACAAGAAAACTAAGTATTATCATAAACAGAAACATGTCAATAACCACACACTAAACATTTTAATACTCCTTTTCCTGCATCTTTGCACTAGTGTCCCGTGCACCACAGAATACATGAATTTTTTTAATATTCTGAAAAAACAACCGCAGATATTTGCTTGAAAACTCTATCCGACATATTATTAGGTATCACTGATTTTAGTTCAATCAAATGTAGATCTGTTTCCTCTGCACAACACAAAAGTAGTTTAGGATCTGAGGTTTTCCTGGCGCAGAAGCTGAGTGAAGTTTTCTCGGGCAGTCAGCCAGGTGGTTGCGTCAATTAAACCCGACGTTTCGGAGGCCAACGCTGCCTCCATCTTCAAAGGCGTTGAAGTGCCGAGTGGTCGTCCTGGGGTCGTATATATATTTAAAGCTACTTGGACCGTACCGACCAATCAGGTGTCAGCATGGCTCTGCGTCTTCCCATTGGTCCGCTCTCTTCTGTGCTTAACAGTTTGGAGACAATTCTCCCAAATCGGGCTGATGTTAATGCCCACGTCCCTATTCATGTTGTCTGGTTGAAATTTAATTTCTATTGCTCTCTAATCAATCGTTCCCAGTAGCCTGATGTTTTGGCCAAGATGGTGGTGTTTGCGAACTGGATTTGGTGTCCTGGGCCTGAGTTTATAGCATGCTCTGCTATCGCTGATTTCTCCGGGTAGAACAGTCTTAGATGTCGGGCATGTTCGTCGCAGCGTTGCTGTATTGTTCTGGATGTCTGGCCGATATACACCCTGCCGCATTTGCATGGAATTTGATATACGCCCGGCAGCAGCGTCGCCAGAAATTTTATTAAGGGGGGGCAAAATCAATTTCGGACCTCAATTTCAAATGATTAGGCTAAACACATTAATATTAACTTAGTTAACCGGGTCGTTATTTTGAACCCAAGCTGAATTCGACGAGGCTACAAAGTTTCTTAAGTTAACAGAATACGCTCTTTTGAGCAATGGCCTTGGTGAGATATTATGATAAACACATATTATAGTTATAAATAGTTAATACTTGCTAAACTCATTATAAAGTAATTCTATTTTTTTATATTCTCCATGCTACAACAGTAGGTTGACAAAGAGTACCACAAATAAATGAATTCATAAGGCAATCCAGAGGGGGGCAGTTGCCCCCCCTTGCCCCCCCATGCCGACGCCCATGACGCCCGGGGTCCTGAGGCCCAGGTCGTCTTTCACAGGGCGCAGCATATTCCTTTTTTGACTGGCGGTTTGAAAACCGCCTTTATCTGCCTTTTTCCCAGTATTCTTGCCAGCCTCTGGGACAAGTTCCCGAAGTATGGTAGTACCGCTACTCCTGCGGTGTCCTCAGAAAGGCAAGTGTCCTCAGGCTGCTATAAACTCAGGCCCAGGACACCAAATCCAGTTCGCAAACACCACCATCTTGGCCAAAACATGAGGCTACTGGGAACGATTGATTAGAGAAGCAATAGAAATTAAATTTCAACCAGACAACATGAATAGGGACGTGGGCATTAACATCAGCCCGATTTGGGAGAATTGTCTCCAAACTGTTAAGCACAGAAGAGAGCGGACCAATGGGAAGACGCAGAGCCATGCTGACACCTGATTGGTCGGTACGGTCCAAGTAGCTTTAAATATATATACGACCCCAGGACGACCACTCGGCACTTCAACGCCTTTGAAGATGGAGGCAGCGTTGTCCTCCGAAACGTCGGGTTTAATTGACGTAACCACCTGGCTGACTGCCCGAGAAAATTTCACTCACAAAAGTAGTTTGTTTGTTTATCCCTTGCATCACACGTCAGAATATAACATCTTGAAATTTGTCCCCTTGAATGGACTGGTGTAGGGGGTTTTATTACTTTCATAATCTTATTAGGTGAATATAGGAATCTGCCAGTTTTAACAGGCTACTTCCAAACATTAATTTCCCCATCCTGTATCATTACAGAGACCTAAAATTAATTGTGAACTCTTCTTAGAATTTCTCCTGGATACTTCTTATCATACATCACTATAACCAAGTTACCTAGTGCTATGGACCTGTCACACATAAATGCCATGTAATGCCACATGGCATGGTAATTTACAAGTCACAGCACGTATTTTTAGACAAATTTAAACACATATATTAATGAATATTAAAAAAATATTTCCCAAATTTTAAATGTAAGCTTATTGCAGAAAACTTTTATATAAATTACTGTATCCACTAAACCAAACAAACAATAATGGAGGGAATATGTTTTGTCATTAAAATACGTCCTGGGAACTGGAAGGAAAATATCCCATGCATCACATTTCAAATGTCCCGTGCATCACAAAACAAAAAATGAATTAAAAATCCAACTTAATGAAGTGAACACAGGCATTTACTAAAATAAGAAGAACATTTACTGTAAGAAGTCAAGCCATGAAAATAATTTCCCTGACTCACCCCAATTCACAGAATAAACAAAACAAACTGCTTGTGGATCAAAACAAGCAGTGTGACCGAGAGTAGTTTTTCTGAGTCCCGTGCATCACAGAGATTTTTTTTTTTCTGTATGTTATTATAAAGCTAGATTTTTCTTTCTAGTACACGTTACACAGCAACTGATCAGTAAGGTATCAAAGCTTACTGGCTGCAGTTACCTTATACACTAATAAAATTAAGTCATTTGAATGCCTACAAATGTCCCGTGCATCACTCAGAGAATTACCCTTAATACTGATGCAATCAAGCCAGGATAATTAGTTACAATTATACAATTACACAATTACAAATGTAATACAATTACAAGTACAATACATTTATAGATATAATAAAAGAAACAATACTATTATGTCTAAGGCTTATAAATAATAACTACAGTGAGTCCCACGCAAGAGTTGGCCAATGACGCGGGTTTCTGCATTGCGGCTGGCACAGCTCCGACTCCCGAGCGATCTGGTGAAATATCTACGCTAATAATGCGGCGGTCGGTGTAATGATTCAGGTTCTCACATTCACAGTTAAAATTACAATGAAAATAACCACGTACCTCATCACACGAGATGTTGGAAATGTTCTCCTCTTGCATCCACACAATACTGGCACCTTTTTAGGAAATTTTCTTTCACGCGCATAAGTTCAGCTTCCGAGACAGAGTTAATTTCTGTTGTGATATTGTCATTAAAAGTTCTAATGTATGGGAAATTGACCTATACACTTTATTTTTCAACTTTCCCCATAAATAATATTCACATACTGTTAGAAGAACTTAAAGACAATATCACATAGGCCAATCACCCGCGTCATTAGCCAAATCTTGCGTGGGACTCACTGTAGTATAACTAAATGATACAAAAACAATTATACCTAATATAAATCTAAGTTTATGAAATGCTTTCTACATACAATTTACACTGTAAGAAAGAAATGAAAAATGTGAAAAGAAATATGTTATGAGCTTATGGCACAATTGTTGATATTCACAAAGGTAATAAATTATGAGAGTAAGTACAGGAAAATAATATTAATGTTCTGTTCTGATCACATGCATCTGTTTATTTTTCAAAATTACTGTTTGTTGATTTCTCGCTTCATATTTTCCATCGGTTCTTGTAACTTATAGGTGTTTGTTTACAAGTTCTCACATGGAATCTCTATGTGGAAAAGGTAGACCTGAAAATTTCCTGCAAGAGCCAGTTTTCACGTTTATGAATTGTACATACTTTATCCTAATATGAAGACATGTTGAGGGATTATGGAAACTAAAGAAAACAGAAATAACACTTGTGTTGGACTATAGCACACAGCTACACTGAGCACAGTGCACGTCTCCTAACATTGTTATATGAAGTGATATGTTGCAGGTTACCTGTGTAAGGACAAATCTGACAATGGGGTTCGCAAGATTCTAGAAGATGGACTGATTCCTCTAGACAGACTGCTTGTGGAAACTGATTCCCCCTTCATGTACCCCAACACTCGTGCTTCGAAGCTGCCGTCCCACGTCAAGGAGGCTCTTACAGAAAGGTAATGTAATATAAAAATTTGCAAATGGAATCTTTAATCAATAAATGTTTTTTCCTGTAGGTATACATTGCATGCAACAATGTGCAAAACTCAGAACAAAAAGCGGTGGTAGGAAGGGAGGTGCATTGAGGGTAGTGATGAAATGGCCAAAAGATGTGTTTTAAATAGGTAAAGAAGGAAAAAAAAAAGACCTAATTCAATCAATAAATGCTTTGAAACACAGATGTTGTATAGTGACAAGTGGTGTCTGTCTCTGCAGTTTTTACTCATGGAGAGGTTGAAAATAAGTGATATTTCTATCTGCTGCCCCATGCCAGGCAGCCACCCCACATTAAAGGAACATATTCATGTTACGGAGCATGTCAAAATAGTTCCAATAAGAATGTAACAATTTTAGACAACCGTTACAACAATTTCGGATACTTGTATACAGAGTGTACAAATCGTCCAAGCTTAGAAACAAGACAATACTAATACACCATTTTAATATTCACACGCAATAATATCCATGTATAGAGTTCCTCATTATACTTACTTACTTACTCAATGGCAATAGACAATTCCTAAGCAGGCTAAAGGAATATGATCTATTTTATGGAACCCGAAGATTCATTGCCGCGCTTACCTGAGCCTGTCATTCAATCCTTTTCTGTGCTAGCTCCATCCAACCTTCCTTCTCAAATCCTTTTTCTCTTAAATCTATCCTAATATTGTCCTCCCACCTATGTCTAGGTCTTCCAAGTGGTCTTTTCCCTTCGGGTCTCCTAGTCAGTATTTTTGAGATAATTATGTCTTTCCTCCCTCATGTGCATAACATGTCCAGCCTATTTCATCCTTCGTGATTTAATTACCATTACTATATCCTGTGATGAGTACAGGTTATGAAGCTCATTGTTATGCAGTTTTCTCCAGTCCCCATTTTCATCTCTTTTAGGCCCAAATATTTTCTTAAGCACCCTGTTTTCAAATACTCTCAGATTATGTTCTTCCCGAAGAGTAAGCGACCATGTCTCACATCCATATACAACTTGTTTAGATGTGTCAAAATCCCAAATAAATTGTTTTAAATTTTCAGAAAATTTAGGTATTGGTTTGTTTTCTTCGCTAAATATTCTAATATTTTCATTTCTTTTGGTTTTTTGTAGAGCTCTTTGTAAGGGTAATGTAACAAGAGAGCCTTATGATCTGAAAAACTGTTTCCATTGTGAATGTGCATTTGGTTTTTTGATACAATCTACCATTTGTACCATAAGCTTCCAAAAAAAAAGGTGTGCAATAACTTAAAGTTTCGTCTGCCATTTTGAAGGGTTTTGGGGCAGTCAAAATAAAAAAAATTAATTTAATATATAGCAGCACACACACATATATACGAGGGGTGATCAAAAAGTTCCAGGACTTTTGAAATTGCGCGGCAATGGAGCGTTGTAGAGCAGTGCGGTTGGCAGCATTGTTTAGTGTGACTCTTCCTGAGTACAGCTGTTTTTTCAGATTGTTGATAACCTTCTTTATCGCAAAGTTACAGCTGTATTCGTAAAACAAATTTTTTGTGTTCGGCGATTTTGTGAAATGAATCAAAAGGAAGAGCCATAAACCCAGGTTTCATCTCCAGTAATGACTTGTTTTAAGAAGTTTTCATTGCCATTTGCCATTTCAAGAAGTTCCTGACAAACCTGAACTCTGTGTTGTTTTTGCTCCTCTGTCAACAGTCTCGGAACAAACTTGGCAGCCACCCTTCTCATCTGCAATTTTTCTGTTAACATCTGTTGACACGAACCAAATGAAATGTTCAATTCTTCAGCCATTTCACGAATGGTTAGTCGACGATCAGAATGCACGAGAATGTTCAATCTTGCAACATGACTGTCATCAGTCGAAGTTGATGGGCGCCCTGAACGAGGATCATCTTCACACGATGTCCGGCCTTCTTTAAACCTCTTGTACCACTCGTGACACCTTGATCGACTCAGACACTCATCACCAAAAGCCACTTGCAACATTTGAAATGTTTCAGTAAAAGTTTTACCCAACTTCTCACAAAACTTTACGCAAACGCGTTGCTCTTCCTTTTGATTCATTTCACAAAATCGCCGAACACAAAAACTTGTTTTACGAATACAGCTGTAACTTTGCGATAAAGAAGGAAGTCCTGGAACTTTTTGATCACCCCTCGTATATAACCCCAAAGAGCAAAGCTCATGTGAGGGGTGACATACAACATTGGTTCAAAGGGGGGGGGAACAATATATTCTACGATTATCTTAATGCTACAACCAAAATTTGCTAGTAACAAACAGAAAAAAAAAAACACTTGAAATATACTAATCAATTTTGAAAGGTACATATTTTTTTACAACTTCACAGAAATATATTATATCTATTCTACTGATTAAAGTATGATAATGCTTTTGGTTTAAAATTTCTAAGAGACCCGGACACACTTTCAGGTAACATGTTATACAATTTTATAGCACGAGGTAATATTCCTTTTAGGCTATACATAGTAGATTCGCTATGAGTTACAAAGAGATGAGTGAATTGTTGGGAATTTTCTCAGAGATTACAGGCTAATAGCTATAAATAAGTGTGTGAAATTGAAAATTTCTAGCTCATCTGGAAGTGGGTAAATATTTATCAGTG
Source organism: Ectobius pallidus (assembly GCA_964059195.1). Classification (NCBI taxonomy): domain Eukaryota; kingdom Metazoa; phylum Arthropoda; class Insecta; order Blattodea; family Ectobiidae; genus Ectobius; species Ectobius pallidus. The sequence goes on along the minus strand of CAXKWD010000004.1, from coordinate 177,010,758 downwards.
AATGACTGAGTGAGTGACCGCCGGCGTGGTCTTGTGGTTAGCGTTGCTGACTACAGATCCGTCGGTCCGGGTTTGATCCCCGGTAACTCCTTGGATTTATCTGAGGTAGGGAGGTCTGGCAGGGGTGCACTCAGCCTTGTGATTCAAATTGAGGAGCTACTTGATAGAGAAGTATCGGCTCCGGCCGTGGGTGTCGTCATGCTGACCACATGCCCCCAGTCCTGCCATCTGCCATCTGCCTGTGGTAGATGACGCAGCAGTCAGGTGGTAGGCCAAGTCCCTCCAGGGATGTAACGCCACGGAGTTTAGCTTAGTTTTAGAATGAGTGAGTTTCTTTATATTACAGTGATAATTAGAGCTCGGATTTCCATGCAAATGCATGTTTTTATATACTTTGGTTACACTTCTCAAACTTTGTAGTTATACATTACATGACTTATGGATTCCAAATAAACATATTTTTTCCGAGCATGTTTGCATATTTCGGCCTTTTTATGGCAAAATTCATGCATAATGCATGTTTTGGATTTTTTGGGTTTAATGTAGCATGTTCAGACGTTTTTAATGCATATAAACCAGCATTTTCTGGTTTTAGTGCATAATATCAAGTCACCATGCATAACTGTGCATATTATGAATATAATAAGATAAGAATGCGCACTTATGTGCAGTGTCAGTGTTTATTCTTTACTATATTCCATCAAGGATTTTGTTCTCTTCTTGCAGTCTTGTAGGTGGTGACGTTCACACGATTCCTCATCACACAGCGAATATGCCTCCCCAAAATCTTGGCTTTTCAAAGAAACGTAAAAATGTTGTATTGCATTACCAATTTTGATTGACTTGGCAACAGAGTCTGACACCTGCATGAATTTGAGAGTGCAAGCTACTGTTTACCCTAAATAAACAGTAATAACACCAGACTACAAAAGAAAATGCCGACTTGCAGACCCCCACCACCTTCCATTGAAAGAAAACTGCTAAACAGAATGTTCACTGCTTGAATTTGTCAGTCACTAGCCATTGTTGAAGGCTTTGAATATTTTAGAATCGTGTTGTGGAGAAACGGGTGTGACAGTCAGGGAAAAACTTAAGAAGGTACTTAGTTCAAACCCTGATCTTAAACTTCTGAAAACTTGAAAGACGTATTATGTGGAGAAAATGTAAAAGACATGGAATTCGATAGTGCATGTTTTGCCCTTCATTGTGCATATTTGGAGATACGATAGTGCATGAATGCATGCATATTTTTAAGTTTGATAGTGCATGAAAATCCGGGCTTTAGTGATAATAATCATGTAGTTTATTTAATGATAAGTTCATTTTGAACTGCCATTGATGCAACAGTTTATCAGCCTGAGTAAAATATAATTTTTCACAGATGCTTATTATTCGGAAGTTTCTATTTGTTCATGAGAATGTGAACCTGAATGAGTTTACTTTATAACATTTTAAACCAGTAGTTCTTTCTTTCTGTTTGAGTTTTATAATTTAAAACCTGGCATGTCAAATGTAGGTGTCAACCTACCTCTCAGCATTGAAAATGCTGAAATGGTAAAGAGCTTGGTAAACACTGGATTTAAATCATGTGTGGAAACATTGTGTAGGCTGCATCACCCATTTTATTATTCCTTTTAATAATTTCAATCTGGGGTGACAAGAAATTTTCCTCTCCAGGTACCACCTGAGCTTGCTAAGCTACTGAGTAGAGGTGAGACTTTCGTGCGCTATAAAATCCTGAAACATGCATTATCAAACTGTGTAACATACACGATCAAGGGAAATATGCACTTTCATTTTTGTTCCATTCCTTATTCCACTTTACCTCTTTGCTACAATGACTTCCCCATCTGATCTAGTAAAATCCTGTCTTTTATTCCACTGTGCAAAGTGTACACTTTTGGAACTTTTAATTGGAGCCATATTAGAACCACATTAACATATGTAACAAGCGCATATTATGGGACTGGTGAAAATGAGTGTAAAAACAGAAAAAAAGATTAGAGACAGGGAAATTACACCAGATATTAAGTTTTTGAAAAACCATTAAAACATGAATATAACTGGATATAATGAATATCATATGCATGATTAAGCTAAAAATTCCTATTCATTATCCATGCTCGGAAAAAGTACACAGATTTGGAACCAGCAAGTAATGAGATGGGTAAGTACTTAGTTTGAGCTACAAGAGTCATTCAGAAAGAAAGTTCCATTCGCCGATAAAGAAAACAAAAATGTTGATAAGTAAGAAATATTTATTGCAATATTTACAGAGATTCATTGGCTACTTCTCTACATAGTCAGCACCATTATCGAGACATTTATCTTAGTGGAGTACCAACAATTATATGCCCGTGTCATAGGACTCTGCCACCAGCAATACGCAGAGAAAGGTGATAAGTTTCTCGACAATGTTGTCACTGGGGATGAAACATGGGTGAAAATTCTGAGGAGAGCGATCCAAAACAAGAGATGTGGAATGCTGACAAAAGGCATTATGCTTTTGCATGACAATGCACGGCCCCATACAGCCAACACCACACGAAATCAATTGGTTCAGTTTGGATGGGAGATCTTCGCCCATCCACCCTACTGTAGCCCCGACCTCGTGCCAAGTGACTTCCATCTCTTCTGTCTCATGAAGCGACTTCTGTCAGAAAATTTTTTCCACAACGATGTTGAGGTACAGACAGCAGTGATTTCATGACTCTGGACATTGATGGCAGAGTCCTATGACACGGGCATACAAATGTTGGTGCAGCGGTAAGATAAATGCCTCAATAATGGTGGCGACTATGTAGAGAAGTAGCCAATGAATCTTTGTAGAATTTGCAATAAATATTTTTTGCTTATTGATGTTTTTGATTTTTTTACAGTGATGTGTAGACTTCGGACTTTTAGGTCGCTAAAAATGCTGTTTTAGGTACCTAAAATAGGCTCTAAAAATTGGAAAATAGGTTCTAAAAATCGTAAAATAGTCTCTTATAAAATCATTAAGTTGCCAATTTTCTGAAATATCTCAATTGCATTGTAGAATGTTATATTTATTGAAGTCACCATTAATCAATAATCATGATAAAACACAGATATAGGCCTATGGTACACAGAGTTATATAGACCTATTACTAGGGCCTGTCTTAATACCATAACAGTGAAAACCTAATCCCTGCGCCCAAAGCTACGCATGCTAGCATGTTCAACCCCTTGAATCCCTCAGTGATTCAGAGAACTAAGTTTTTTTAATTTTATTTTTTTAACTGGATGTGGGAATCGGGAGAAAAACACTACATTTCCTTGGGAATTCCAAGGAATTTTTCTACTGAAGACGAAACATTCCTTACTATTTAATCAAGTCACAAATGTGTCATGTACTGCACATTTTGAGCTAAAAATTTAGTACAAACTGAAAATAAATGCTAGAATTTATAACGAAAAATAACTTATTTTGAACTTTAGAGGAAAAACAAGCAAAAAGGCAATATTAGGCTCTAATGTAAAAATAGGCTGTTTTAGGTCCTATAAAAGTATCAGTTTTAGGCATAGTCACTTATGAAACATGCATATACAAATGCATATACAATACTTATGCATATACAAGTTTTCGTCCATATATCACTTCAGGATTAAAATAGGTTTTTACCTAAAATCAGAACTTACTTTCTGGATGACTCTTGTATCTCCTAAGTTCCTATAAAACTTGCATTTGTATGAAAGTCTCATCTCTAGTTATGATTAGACTTCGGATTTTAGGTAAAAACCTATTTTAATCCTTAAGTATCAGTTTTAGGCATAGTCACTTATGAAACATGCATATACAAATGCATATACAATACTTATGCATATACAATACTTATGCATATACAAGTTTTCGTCCATATATCACTTCAATAAATAAATAAATAAATAAATAAAGTTATATATGGACGAAAACTTGTATATGCAAATTTCATAAATAACTATGCCTAAAACTGATACTTTTATAGGACCTAAAACAGCGTATTTTTACGTTAGAGCCTAATATTGCCTTTTTCCTTGTTTTCCTCTAATGTTCAAAATAAGTTAATTTTTGTTATAAATTCTAGCATTTATTTTCAGTTCGTACTAAATTTTTAGCTCGGAATGTGCAGTACAAGACACTTTTGTGACTTGGTTAAATAGTAAGGAATGTTTCGTCTTCAGCAGAAAAATTCCTTGAAATTCCCAAGAAAATGTAATGTTTTTCTCCTGACTCCCACATCCAGTAACAAAATAATAATAATAAACGTAGTTCTCTGAATCACTGAGGGATACAAGGGGTTGAATATGCTAGCGTGCATAGCTTCTGCTCGCAGGGATTAGGTTTTCACTGTTATGGTAGTAATACAGGCCCTGGTAATAGGTCTATATAATTCTGTGTACCGTAGGCCTATATCTGTATCATGATTATTGATTAATGGTGACTTCAATAAATATAATATTCTGCATTGCAATGGAGATATTTCAGAAAATTGGCAACTTAACGATTTTATAAGAGACTATTTTCCAATTTTTAGAACCTATTTTAGGTACCTAAAACAGCATTTTTAGCCACCTAAAAGTCCGAAGTCTAGTTACGAGCATAAATGTGCAATACATACTTCAATCTGGGCAAATCTTACTTCTTACTATTGTTTATCCAGCAATACTACAGCATGTTTGTTGTTGAACTAACAGTTCCTGAAGGTACTCTGAATGAATTCCATTGCAGGTCTCTAACGTTCCTGCAGCGTTACTGCACTTTCCAGCGGAATGAACCATGCTCCTTGCCTGCCATTGTGGAGATGATAGCAGCGTTCATGAAGAAACCAGCTGAAGAGGTGGCTTTAGCAACAGCATTCAATGCTCTTAAGGTATTTGGGCTGACGCAGTGAAGGTGAAAAAAATAAAAGGAAAGGCAGCTTATATTACATGTGACGCTCAAGATCCATTGACGACTGCAAGTCATGTGATAGATATTTTTATATGATGATAAATTTGGTAACATACACACTAGCTTCAAAACTTTCCCGAAATTTATTAAAAACACAGAAATGAATTGCTCTACGTTGATTAGTTTCCAAACCGAGACAGTGTAATTTGTTGGGAACCACTCTTATTACTAGAGAGTTGAGCTCCAAAGTAATCACATCATGCTTGGCTATTTTCATAAAACTTGTGCATCCCATCTGCCTTAACATTTGCCCTCTGTCTTTCAACTTTATTGGTTGAAGACATAATTGAGTCCATCATGCCAATTCCCACAGCAGTAATTTATGAATTTGTCGATTGGAGTTCCTTTATCCAGTAGCTCCTCACAAGATTGAGTGCATTCTGTTTCAGACTTTTCAAGTAGATAAGAGTGGACGGAGTCAAGGCTTCCATATGCTAGCAACCACCCGACAAAAATATGCAGCAGGGAAGAATTCCTGTAATATTATGTGGGAATTTTTTGAAGGTAGTGATGTAAGTCTTGTTGTCTTTAGTAAATTTTTAAAAATGCTTTATTTTACTGAATCAGCTAAAGAAACAAATATTAATTTAAATTGTTACTTATATACATATATATAAAGTTTATTATATATATATACAACATTTAATCCTTGAGAAGATGTTTTTAATTTCTCTTCTCCTGACTATCTTTTTTCACGCAACCAGTTCATCTTGTTCTCCACATTCCACTCTATTAGCCTATTCCTTAGCTCCATTGATAATTTTTTGTATTATCCCTTGACTCCACAAGGTCTAACCAACACACAGCTGTCAGATGTCAACGATGTCAAAGATTACTTCTGTTTATTTTAGCTTTCTATCAAGAGATAGCAATGCATGCCTTATTTCTAGAGGCGTGTAAGTTGTTTTATTTTAATTCTTTTAAAATTTCAGTGCTATTATTAATTTGTTAGTGTTATTTATTTTGTTTTGTGTGTATATGTATACAGATGTAATGCAACTTTTATAATCATACATTATTATCATTCTTACGAGTATAACAACTAAAACAAGCTGTTTCTACTGTTCCTCTCAGCTTAATTTGAACACACTCACGGGTTTCTTAGGTTCGGTTCAGGTATCATTTACATATATAATGAACAATTGCCAAATTCCAGTCCAAAATTCCTGATGGTTATTGTGCTGTGGGCCTTTAAAAAAAGGTCTGTTGTCAAATTTTGATGCTTGCAAATTGCACATGTTCCTGTGCGCCTACTTTTGGATGCTAATATCTCTGGAACAGAATATGATATCTCCCTGAAATTTGCTATACTGGGCAATTTCAGCACAGACTTTCGGAATCTGCCTCTTCTAGTTTCTTCTAGTTCCTGAGCTACTGGCCTCCAAAGTAGTGGTCTTTTTGTATACGAAAATGAAACTTCCAATTTTTACGAGGCAGCTGTCATACTAGAATAATTCACAACAGGCTATTGTTGCTGGATTTCTTTTATTTGAGGATGTGGCCATTTGCAGAAGGTTTCTTGACTACACCAAAGTTTTACTTTAGAAGTAAAAGGGCTTTAGAAAGGGCTCCAGCTCAATAAATGCACTTTTAGACCAATCTTTGACTGACAATTACCCACAGTAAAGAATTTTTTTGTACACAATTGTACATATATTTTAATCATGCGACCAAAAACTCAGCTTGTTTTCTCACCTCCTTCGTATTTTAATAATTTTATGAAATGTAGACTTTTTCGCCCCACTGCAGCTTATGTTAAATTACGGTTATTGCCAACAATGCAGGTAATATGAAATATTACTCCTCCAAATCATAAATTTGATTGTATTCGCAATTTAGAAAGTTCTGTCAAAATAATTTGAGTTCACAGTCCAAATGCCGGCAATTTCTTCTGAATTAGTTCAGTGTCATGATCGGAGAGCACTATGACCCTGAAGCTCTGGTGAAGACACAATGCACATAATATTCTGGAATAGCACCGAGCAGACATTCTGATGAATAAAAGCAGGCCACTAGAGAAGTCTAGCCTTAGACCATGTCATGAAGTTGGCAAAGACTGCAGTTTTCATCTTACCGCTCAACAATGCAGCCCACGAACCACTCCTTGTCATAAATGCATGAAACATATTTTCCTGGCTGTAATTCAGCATCATTCACAACAGTAAGTGGTTTCTCTTTGCCTACAACATCAAAATGATCATCAGCAGATATCCTTTTCATTTTGAACGAGATTGTCGAAATCGGGATGAAGCAATGGTGGGACCTTGTACTAGTTATCTTGCCTGCATTTTCAAATCGTGCTGGCAAGTCAAAGTTTTTCTCGTTTTGGTTAATACCCAGCTCAGATACACAGAAAAATTTAATTCCTGGAATATTTTTACTGCACCAGTCATACATTTGAGAAGCAGTAAGAATGTGTCCGACCGTGGTTGCCTGAAGGCTTGCTCGTCCAACTAAATGCTTGACAGTTCCACCCATGCCATTACATGGACTCTTACTATGCGATGTTGCAAAATGTTCCACTCTGCATCAAAGCCATAGTCTTTGTGATGATTGCTGAGGTTGGAAAGGTTTTTATAGTTTTTATATTGGCTCGCTGCCATCGCTGAAGTATAGAAGTTTTCTGATGACTGGAAATTCATGTTTGATATATGTTACCACAGATTGATGAACGCATGAACATTTGTGGTATTGTGCTTAAGACAAGCTGATATCACAAATGGATGAAGTGTTGCTTGTGAGTTTTTCCAGTGGAACCCTTGTACTTCATCCTGCACCATGAAGCTATAGTTTTTGGCAAAATCTAACATGACAATTGCCTCATTCTCCGAAAGATTTCCTTTCAGTTGTAATTACATTTCATGAAAAACAGAGATAAAGTGCTTACTTGTTATAAGTTTCTCGTGGCGGCTTAGTGGATCAGCACAGAATTTCTGCATACTTTCGAAGTATGTCAAATAAACCTTTTCGTGATGGAGACAGATCTGGTCCACTTCATTGAAGGAGATACAACAACGCCAAGACTGAATCCTTCTGTCCTCAGACTTTCTGCAGTATGTTCTCTTGTGACATTCATCACCCAGAGAAACAGCAATTTTGCACATCTCCTCAGTAGCCATTCTTAAAGTGAATGAAGGTTCTTTTGATGATGCAACAAAAACTCCTGTTTCAAGATAATGCGGTTAGCTGATGCAATACAAACAAAAGCAGTAAAAGTAAAGATAATGAAGCCTGCAATTAAAGTATCAGTATAGGAAATATTTTCACTCGTTCTGTATGGTCTGTTAATAGGTTTCAGGGATTGTCAGTATTCAGTTTAACATAGGGTCATTCCACCTCAATTCATCCAGAAAAAAAGTTAAATGTAACCCTCCGGTCTCAGATTTTGATGAAAATTTGTAGTGTGGTTCCCATATGCAATGAGAAACAAAGATCTGAATTTTTAGCTTCCTGCCTGTTATAGATTCGGAGATACACTTCCTTTGAAAACTTCGTGTTTTAGGAAGAATAGAGTCAGGACAGGAGTAGGTTTTGTGTGCAGACTGTTACATTTTTGCTTGTACCATGCCTGTGAATGTTAGCAGAACCATACAACATGATCATTCCAATGCAAAAATGACTGCTGAGTTCAAATCTGGTGTCAGAATTTGTCTAACACTTACAGAAATGTTGTTATGGGCATGTAAACTTAAAAATTGAAACTATAAAAAGGCAATCGCGCCTCCTCATAAAACCCATGATATCTCAAAAAGTAAACTAGATACAGCTGAATGCTTTGAACCATTGGAACGAGCAGGAAATTTCCATCTAGATAAAATAAAAAAACTTGTGGGACTTTGTTAGGTGAATTTTTTTTCTGCACATATGTAAAAATAGAATATTTGAGTATGGATTACATACATATGTTGAACAGAGTTTCCAGATAATTATGGAGCTACAGTCTTACAAGCCAAAGTAATTCAGTGTTATAATCAGTTCTTACCATTAAGTGCACAGAAATCCATTACCACAATTATAACATTTTTACATGGTAAGTTAAACATAATATTTTTGCAGCAGACCTGTTACATTACATTAATTTATTAACAGCTCGATACCCAAATTATTAAGTGTACTGCCAATCCAAATATAAAAATAGACCACAGATGTCATTTATCAGATATGTGGTACTGTCTACCTGTTGCAGTAAGATGTGACTGAATGGAACCAAGCACTTATCTTCTTTCTCTGACCAATGATATGATGTAGATGGGCCATTAGGATGCATGAATATTACACTTGCATCTCCTTCATCTGTATCTACTTCATTAACTAAACCAATATACCATTTTTTGTCCTATACACAACAAACAAAACTGTTTAGTTTTACAGTTTCATGTACTGTAAGTTCTGCATCTGAAAACTGGAAGACTAAAGACAAATGATCATCTGTGCTCAGACGTTTCGCTCCCAAAATGTTACAAGATAGAGGTATGAAATGATGAAAACTTTGTGTTCCTGCAACCCTACTTGCTGCTTTGGATTTTTCACTCTGCAGTTTGTGAACATTTTCCACTTCTGCTGCAGATATAAATTGAAATTTAATTTTTGAGAACTGCTGGCTACAGAGATCAAACATCTGCTTTGACTCCAGTATTTGTTTTTGTACGGCCGTTGCATTCTAGCCTTGGTGGCAGTTATCTTGACAGCATCTTCAATGCCATCACAAGATGACTTGCCGTAAATGTACTGCTGAAATTCAGGAAAAATGAAACAAATATATTGCAAAGACTTCTATGTAACAAATTCCTTCCCGGCCCTCAGTTGGAACATCAGTGTAGCACCCCCAGTTCGTACTACTAAATGTGATGCTTAGGCCTACTACTTCATGAAGACGAAGTAGCCTAACTATTATAGAGTAACAGATCGTTATAAATCAGTGCAACCATCTGTTAGCTCCAATTAAAATTGTCCTTACAAATGTAATAGGCATGTTATTATATCTATTAACTGTGAATATTTACTTATCACCACTCATACATATCTTTTATAATCAATACTTGATGTATAGCACATCTATAGGCCTATCTAAAATTACATCTGTGGTCTATTTTTATATAAGGTGTTGCAAAATTCCATACACAAACTGCTATGGATTGTAGAGGTGACCAAAACAAAGTTGTTTTGTTATATAACCATAGGCCGGAAACCAATAGTTACACCAGTAGTCACCTTCAAATGGAAACATGCTGACACACAATGAAGGTATGGTGACCATTTGAGCTGGTTGTGGTGAGGTTTATTTACAGATATTGTTCACATGTGCGGTCTCCTGCTTCAATACACGATCTGCAACGACACAATACTGCGTCTCTCATATGGTGGAATACTCCAGGGGTATGTTGTAATTGGTTGTCAGCTACAAGAATCCGTGCAACAAGATCCTCCTCTGACACAGCTGGTGTTTCATACACTAAACTCTTTAAATGTTAAGTGGGGTAAGGTCAGGAGAACGAGCAGGCCATGCAATGGGTACACCCCGGCCAATCCAATTTTCACCAAATGTGTCACGTAGATGCCCTCGAACTTGAAACAGAAACAAATGTGCGAGGATTTTGTAAACGCTGACCAGGATATCGCTCAGCATAGAGACATTGTGCAGCTGTGGAATTGCCATTGCATGCACCATAAACTAGGTGGATATTCGCGAGTTCAACAAAACTGTAATCTTCCATCGTCCTTACTCGATGCCTAAGAACAGCAGAATGAATAAAAGCAAACAGCTACCTAAACTGTGTACAATCTGCAACATGTCATGTGTTTGTCATGCACAGGGATGTTTGTTTCTACTCAACGATGTCTGTCTTCGAAGGTGACTACTGACATACCTATTGGTTTCCGACCTATGGTTATTTAACAAAAAAGTTTGTTTTGGTCTCCTCTACAATCCATAGCAGTTTGTGTATGGAATTTTGCAACATTCATGTATTTGGATTGGCAGCACACTTAATAATTTGGGTACTGAGCTGTTAACAAATTAATATAATGTCATGTATCAGGTCTGCTCCAAAAATATTATGTTTAACTTACCGTGTAAAAATGTTATAATTGTGGTAATGGATTTCTGTGCACTTAATGGTAAGAACTGATTATAACACTGAATTACTTTGGCTTGTAAGACTGTAGCTCCATAATTATCTGGAAACTCTGTTCAACATATGTATGTAATCCATACTCAAATATTCTATTTTTACATATGTGCAGAAAAAAAATTCACCTAACAAAGTCCCACAAGTTTTTTTATTTTATCTAGATGGAAATTTCCTGCTCGTTCCAATGGTGCAAAGCATTCAGCTGTATCTAGTTTACTTTTTGAGATATCATGGGTTTTATGAGGAGGCGCGATTGCCTTTTTATAGTTTCAATTTTTAAGTTTACATGCCCATAACAACATTTCTGTAAGTGTTAGACAAATTCTGACACCAGATTTGAACTCAGCAGTCATTTTTGCATTGGAATGATCATGTTGTATGGTTCTGCTAACATTCACAGGCATGGTACAAGCAAAAATGTAACAGTCTGCACACAAAACCTACTCCTGTCCTGACTCTATTCTTCCTAAAACACGAAGTTTTCAAAGGAAGTGTATCTCCGAATCTATAACAGGCAGGAAGCTAAAAATTCAGATCTTTGTTTCTCATGCATATGGGAACCACACTACAAATTTTCATCAAAATCTGAGACCGGAGGGTTACATGCCCTGGATGAATTGAGGTGGAATGACCCCATAAACTGCCGTGGGGAGAAAAATGTCTACATTTCATGAAATTATTAAAATATGAAGGAGATGATGAGAAAACAAACTGAATTTTTGGTTACATTATTAATATATATGTACAGTTGTGTAGAAAAAAATTGCCAATTGTGGGTAATTGCCCACACAGTGAATTTGTCAGTCAAAGATTGGTCTAAAAGTGCATTTTTTGAGCAGGAGCCCTATCTAGAGCTCTTTTACTTCTGAAGTAAGACTTTAATATAGTCAAGAAACCTTCTGCAGATGGCCACATCCTCAAATAAAAGGAATCCAGCAACAATAGCCTGTTGTGAATCATTCTAGTATGACAGCTGCCTCGTGAAAATTGAAAGTTTCATTTTCGTACATAAAAAGACCACTACTTTGGAGGCCAGTAGTTCAGAAACTAGAAGAGGTACACCTTTTCTGATGGCAGAATCAGAAAACCTGTGTTGAAATTGCAGGCAGATATCGTATTCCATTCCAGAGATATTGGCATCCAAAGGTAGGTGCACAGGAAAATGTGCAATTTGTGAGTGTCAAAAATGGACAACAGACCTTTTTTTTTTCAAGGTCCACAGCACAAAAACCCTTAGGAATTTTGGTCTAGAATTTGGCAATTGTTCATTATATATGTAAAGGTACCAGCACAATTTTTTAAAGCTAAATCTTAGTCGGTCATGATAGGACCTCTGGTTGAGTTCATATGGAATGACCCTGAGCCCCAGACATCGCTTCAACCAGTGTCAGACTTCAGCACCACGAGTCTACACTGATTCAAACAGGTCAGAAAGTTCCTATATTTCCTTTCGCAAGCGAGTTTTCACATCATCAGCATATAGCAGGATCTTAAAGCCCTAGTGAAACAATGAGGTATCCTCAGAAGGAAGTTTACTTTTGTTCAAAAATCCTTAGTAATCTACCTGAAGAAATCAGTGTTTTCGTATTCAAAGCACACTATGATAATTTGTTAGACGTCTTTGAGAAATATGAATCAGTTTGGACTCAGTTTGAAGCTCTAGCAGAAGCCGAAGCAGAACTAGATATTTACATGTGCAACATGAAGAAGAAACAACAAATTGTTACATAGAGCTGAAAGCGAAGTTTAATTCAGAATTGTCGTGCCCCTAACAGGGAGTAGAAGGGTGGGTGCACTATGAGCGGAAAGGACTTATCATCTGCTATGCTAAGGACGACAAAAATGTAAAAGATAACAATAAAACTTTAATTAAAATAAAAGTGAATACTGAATACAATAAAGTAAATATCTTCTTTAAATAATAAGTATCTCTCTCTCTCGAATCCTATGCCCCCATATTGGGGTGAAGAGCCTCCAAGTGGAGGTTTCTGTTTACCGATGTGAATTTTGTTACAATTATTTTCTTAGAGAGGGCAGAGGGACAGGTGGTAAGCCCCTGAACTCCCTCCAGAAATTAAGGTAACTCGGACGTGAAAGGGCCGAGAAATTTTGTCCAGAGGCTCTAATTTAGGCTTGGAGTTCTTTTACGTGCCATAAATTTACGACACGGGCCCCCAGCTTAAAGTCCCTTATTTATTTCCTTTCGCATGAAGCAGAACTTTTTAATAGGCCTACATGTTTTTACAACACATATTTCCAAAACACTTCCTATTACAGGGTGTCCACTGTTCGGGAAAAGCCAAGAATCCGGGAAAAGACCGAGAAATTTGTATGGTCGGGAAAATCTGGGAAAAGTCAATGAATTTGTTAAAATATCTGGGAAAATTTGAAAAAATTGCAAAGTTGAAGATAAATATTAGTGGGTTAAAATAAACAGGTGTCCAAGGTCAGTGCAGCAAACCTTCGTTCTCTTAGTTCTGGAGTGAACGTGCCATATCCATGGTAACTGGATTGTTTGCAGTGAGTTGGGTGCGCAGCGAGTCTGAGCATATAGGGCTGTGACTTCATAATAATGTGTTTGCGCTCCGCTTCGTGCGTTGAAGTAAGTAGAAAGTACTAAAGGCATTATTTAGACATTTGAAGAGGTGTAAAATGCGTAGTTGGTTGGCCTCCTTCGATGGAGGTCAAAGAACATCACTCGTCGGTGGAAGCATGCATAACAGTTTGTTTTGCGACTTCATTAATTAATGTAATTGTGTGATATTTTACTTATAAAGTTTGTTAATTTGAGTGGTTCTGAATGAACTAATTAATTCATCAGGTAAGTTACATAATAATTATGAAAGTGAGTTTCTGAGGCCCCCATCATGCATCCAGTGGTTAAAAATAACCCAATGCCTTAAAATTATTTTTTGTTCAAAATAATCTGCAATAACATAATGAACTGTTTCAAGGTCGGTTAAACATTTTATTATTTTAAATGAGTTTAACATGTGATTGAACCTCTCCCAGAAGGAAGTGCAGAACAAGTGCTTGTTCTTAGTTTTTTTAATGTAAATTCTTCAAAAGCCTTTGAATGTCAAGTCATTGATACTAATTCATTATTGAGAGAAATTTGTTTTATATCCAAAATTCATTTTATACCGGTGGATGGAGCCAGCTCAATTTATTTTGGTTGCTATGGAGGCTCGAATTTTCTTTGAAGTATGCTAGATATCCAACCAACCAAAGAACAAAAGTGATTTGAACTTCCTGTAATTCATCTTTATTTTATGGCTATGTGTTGCTACTAACAAACTTCCGGCCCTCACATTATTGGACTTACGTATCAGTTTCCTTTTTCTATCTATTATATAAAGTCGAATGTGTGTTTGTGGGTATGTATGTATGTATGTATGTTTGTTCCTTATACAAATCTACATTTCTTTACCAATTTACACGGAATTTTGCACACATACCCAGTTAAGCCCGGAAAGTATAGCGGTCAACATTAAAATTGAAACAAATCAGTCCTTCCCTTGAAAATTATATAATTTCTGTGAATATTCTACTGAAAAAAATGAAATGTTGTTCAGTTCACATGGCAACAGTGAATTGTTTACTGTGATTACATAGGGCCTTGGCAACTATATAGCCTAATGCTGGACTTTAACGAATAATGATTCCATGTAATATATTGGCGAAAATAATTACTGAAAAATGAATTACACGAAAATAAAGCACAGTGTGATGCAGTCACATAACTTTCTCTACCCTCGACATAAGAAATATTTTCTCACTTCACATTTTGATGTAGAATAAGAGGTCGTATTGCAGGAACAACTTAAGTGTGTGAGTATGCTATATCATAAGTCGGTAACTAGTCAGTTATCCATAGCTGTAGGCTTTGTATTAGTTCAGATTTATCATAGGCCCTAAGCATGGGATGGAATATTTTGAGTCCTATACTCGCAGTATATTATGTCCCGGGTTTTAGGGGAGGAAAGTATGAAAGTGATACTGCATTTCTATTTTATTTCAGGCCCGAAACGGTTTAACATGAGAATGAGAAATAACATTTTCCGTCAAGTCAATACAATCTTACGTAATTTATGTTTCTTCTTATTTCAACCCCTCCCAGGCATGATGAGTAGAAGCAACGGAATGCAGCATTCGACATCCTCTATGAACCATAAAAAGCTATATCTAGCGTTTTCTGAGGGAATAGTCTGAGTGCCATATGTTGTTCTTCCTCATTTCGAATTCTACATACATTATTATATCAGGACCTAGAGTTTCAACATCGGAAGTCCTCCATAAGTTAATTTCAAATTACAAAATACAATATTTAATAATATTGGCTTCCTTTTCATATTTTGGTCAGGAATTTCTGAAATGATCAATGAAAATCAGGGAATACGTTGGGAATTTCTTCAGCATGTCTTGGTGGACACCCTATTTTATGAAAAACAGTATATTGTAACGTTGTCATTACGCATATAACCTTCTGCATTACTCAGTATGGCCATTGCTAACTACAACAATGTAGACACAGTACACTATAATCACCTTAACACATGAATTAAGAACTCAATAGACTGAAATATTATGAACAAATGCATACTAATAAATGTTACAGCATTTGCATTCTCATAAAAAAAATAGCATTTGTTATGACTAGACTTCGGATTTTAGGTAAAAACCTATTTTAATCCTTAAGAAGTAATATATGGACGAAAACTTGTATATGCATGTTTCAGAAGTGACTATGCCTAAAACTGGTACTTTTATAGGACCTAAAACAGCCTATTTTTACGTTAGAGCCTAATATTGCCTTTTTACTTGTTTTTCCTCTAAAGTTCAAAAAAAGTTATTTTTTTGTTATAAATTCTAGCATTTATTTTCAGTTCGTACTAAATTTTTAGCTCGGAATGTGCAGTAGGCCTACATGACATATTTGTGACGTGGTTAAATAGTAGAAAAAATCCTTGGAATTCTGAAGAAAATATAGTGTTTGTCTCCTGACTCCCACATCCAGTAACAAAAAAGAATCGTAGTTCTCTGAATCACTGAGGGATACAAGGGGTTGAATATGCTAGCGTGCGTAGCTTCTTGGCGCAGGGATTGGGTTTTTGCTGTTATGATAGTAATACAGGCCCTAGTAATAGGTCTATATAGTTCTGTGTACTATAGGCCTATTTCTGTGTTTTATCATGATTATTGATTAATGGTGACTTCAATAAATATAATATTCTTCATTGCAAATTGAGATATTTCAGAAAATTGGCAACTGAACGATTTCACAAGAGACTATTTTACGATTTTTAGAGCCTATTTTCCAATTTTTAGTGACCTAAAAGTCCGAAGTCTAGTTATGACATTGGCCAATGAGGCTTGGAAAGTGATGAAATTGCTTAGACCAGTGTCCGGCAGATGCTGCAGTTGTGACGTAAGAGCCGATCATCTCGCAAGAGCTTGAGAGAGCGAGCAGTTGAGTTGCATTCCTGTTAATACGCACTAGCGCAGTGGCGTTCAGTGCAGCAATAGGGTTAAGGTGAGCCGTGATGGTACATTGAATTGCGTGCATTAACCATGGCAAGGGTGCAGAGGTCAGTTAAGCAGTGAAATGTATGGTAAATTTAGTGCATTCAGATTAATACTAGACTTACGGAAACGTCAGGTCACCCTCGGAGACACGCCACATTTTTCAAAGTTGTCTACAGTATGTCATTCAATTACAGACATTAATAATTATGTACAAATATTAGAAGAACTGGATCAGGATATTTTATTACAGATTTCAAGATTTTGCAAAACTCCAATCCGATATTTGCATATTTGCGACACCATTTTCTGTGGATGTTGACAGTGTTCCAACGTCATTGCAACTAGAAGTCATTGATTTGCAAAAGAATATTGAAATGAAAGACCGCTTTCAAAACAAAAAGGATCTATCTATATTTTATAGAAGATTTCCCCAGGCAACTACATAATATATTTGCTGCTAGAATGTTGAGTATATTTGTATCGACGTATGTATGTGAATAGTTCTTTTCTTGTATGAAGATCTGCAAACCACAACATGGAAACCGCCTATCTGATCAGAACATGAAAAATGTTCTCGTTTGTGTGTTAGCCAGACTATGTCTCCTAATATTGCAAAATTAGTGCGCGAGAAAAGAGGGAAAAAATCTCGACAATGCCTTGAGCTTGGGCACGATAGTGACACAAAGTAAGGGTGTGTATCAAAAGTCTGAATAGGCCTATACTTGGCATAGTGCTCACAAAGGTGTATAGTTTAATTTGTATATTTTGTGTATTTTGTATATTTTGTATACTTTAACATTTTTCAGTTTCCGAGTAGACAAAGTTTTGCAGTACTCCTTAAAGTATTCTTATGTTTTATTTATTTGTATGTTTATAGCAGTTTCGGAGCCTCATTTAAATAACCTGACGCATCCGCACCTGGATGCATTTCAGATTAGTGTAAGTAGGGCCTATATTAAATTTCATTACAAACAAAACTGTTCTGTTACATTGATTTATCACAGTTGTACTATTTTGTTTTCGTACAAATGCATTGTAATTGTGCTATTCCCATACTATCTACGAAGATCGGAGCGCACTCTGTCAATGCATAGGCGTCGTTCCGCCACTGGCCAGTTGAACCCTTCCTCCACGCTCAGTACGGAGATATTGCCGAGCAAAGAGCGCGGCTGCTCTGTAGTATGACGTCACAGAGCACGGAACATGCCGGTCACTGGCTTAGACCATGTTGGTATTATCAACATCGCCCAACTAAGTAGGACATTGTCATTAATGTTTGGTCATTAACATTGCTACCCAGTATACTTAAACAAGACTAACCATTGACGACATTTCCCAAACTTACTTCATTGTCCATAACATATATATATATATATATATATATATATATATATACATACATAGGCGTAACCAGGCCGACCATATGGGGGGGGGTTATTACATCCGCGGGGTCTGGGGGGTATGGAATATCCGGAAAAAATTCAGATGCAAAATAACGAGTTTTAAGCTTCCGGGGGTCCTCCCCCGGAAAATTTTAAAAATTAAGACGCAAAATAACGAGTTTTAAGCTTCCGGGGGTCTTCCCTCGGAAAATTTTAAAAATCAAGACGCAAAATAACGAGTTTTAAGCTTCCGGGGGTCATTCTCCGGAAAATTTTAAAAATTAAGACGCAAAATAACGAGTTTTAAGCTTCCCACGCTTTATACTTGTACAGGGTGCGGCATTTAAAGTTTCCCATTTTCAAAACCGTGTAACACATTTATTTAACAAAGAAATAAGCTATATTGAACATTTTTAAATTGCTTACAGTCTTGGATTTACAATTCTGGTCTTACTTTTTGAATATGATTTCCTTGAGATGCCCTCCATTAACTTCAATGCAATCTCCCTCGTACACTGGCCTTTACGTGGTGTGTGATGTCTTACGTAACATTTGCACTTACCTGCTGAATTGCATTGTTAAGACTGTTAATGTGAGAGAGGGCATGAGTGAAAACTTTAGACTTCAGATAGTCCCACAGAAAAAAAAATCTGCTGCAGTAAGGTCGGGAGATTTGGAGGGAAAGAATTCGGCCGGGGAAACCAGCATGAAGGGTGTCCATTGAAAGATGTGTAGTATGTGCTACAACACCATCCTGTTGAAACCACAATCTCTCAATATCCAAGTTTCGATGTGTCAATTCTGGTAGGAAGAAAGTTTGCGGCATGTAATTGTAACGTTCAGAGTTGACAGAAACCGAAGCACCATTATCGCTCTCAAAGAAGTAAGGGCCAATAATACCCTGTGCTGCAATGGCGCACCACACCACGACCTTAGGACTGTGAAGTGGCTTATGTGGATTATGCGTGGATTTGCAGGAAATTGCACATGTTACACAAGACACCACACAATGCGTAATGGCCAGTGTACGAGGGAGATTGCAGCAATGTGTTGAAGTTAATGGAGGGCATCTCAAGGACATCATATTCAAAAAGTAAGACCAGAATTGCAAATCCAAGACTGTAAGCCATTTAAAAATGTTCAATGTAGCTTATTTAAGTTTTAAATAAATGTGTTACACGGTTTTGAAAATGGGAAACTTTAAATGCTGCACCCTGTATTAAGTAATTTATGGGCAGACTTAAAAAATTATACAATTTTCCTTTTTCTAATCAATGGGGGGGGGGGGGGGTTCAAACCCCCAAAACCCCCCCCTCGGTACGCCTATGTATACATACACACCCTGGCAGACGAAAAATTGGAATACCCAAGTTTTACCCTCTAAATGTACCTAATATAGCATCAGAGTGCCCTTATTAAGTTATTAAATTAATTATGAGGTACAGTCTTACTTTACTTTACAAAAATGAACAGTGCAAATATGTTGCACAAACTTTCTCGCATATATTGTTAAAATATGTATTATTGAGGCTTTTAGCTGACGAAAGAAACCAGTATGTTCCATTAAAAAATGCAGTACAAGCTCCAGATTAAAATACAGTGAGTCCCACACAAGAGTTGGCCAATGATGCGGGTTTCTGCGTCACGGTTGGCACAGCTCCAACTCCCGAGCGATCGGATGAAATATCTACGCTAATAATGCCGCGGTCGGTGTATTGATTCAGGTTCTCACATGTACAGTTAAAATTACAATGAAAATAACCACTTACCTCATCACAAGAGATGTTGGAAATGTTCTCCTCTTGCATCCACACAATACTGGCACCTTTTAGGAAATTTTCTTTCACGCGCATAAGTTCAGCTTCCGAGACAGAGTTACTTTCTCTTGTGATAGGCCCATTTGATATTGTCTTTAAGTTCTTCTAACAGTATGTAAATATTATTTATGGGAAAACTTGAAAAATAAAGTGTATAGGTCAATTTGCCATACATAAGAAGAACTTAAAGACGATATCACAAAAGAAATTAACTCTATCTCGGAAGCTGAACTTATGCGCGTGAAAGAAAATTTCCTAATAAGGTGCCAGTATTGTGTGGATGCAAGAGGAGAACATTTCCAATATCTCTTGTGATGAGGTACGTGTTTATTTTCATTGTAATTTTAACTGTAAATGTGAGAACCTGAATCATTACACCGACCGCGGCATTATTTGCGTAGATATTTCACCCGATCGCTCGGGAGTTGGAGCTGTGCCAGCCGCGACGCAGAAACCCGCGTCATTGGCCAACTCTTGCGTGGGACTCACTGTAGATAATGGTATTGGTAGTCCAGTCAATGAGTGCCGAAAAAGGGGTTGTAGAGGACATGGAGAGGGGCAGAATTTTTTTCTTCAGGAATGTGTTCGGAGTAGTTAGGAGGTAAACATACTAAAAGTCCCCGCCCTTACCCCTTATGCTTCATGGGGGAGGGGGTGGAATAGGTCCATTTATTTTGTTTTTTTGCTTATAACTTTACAACGGTGCGTTGTAGGGAAAAACTTTTCATATACCAAATTAGAGCTGACATAATTATCTACAAGTTGGTTTATATACACTTTTGTCGTATCTATAATATTGTTTTCGAGATAAAGACTGATGGATATAAAAAACTAATTTTTACCTCACGTTTTTCGTTAAATTTGTCTTTCTAACTCATCTTTCGTTTTACAGCAAAGTCGTCAGGAAAAGAGTTGTAGAGCATTAAATTTCCTTTAAATATGTATACAGATATTTAATTTATTTTCAACAAAACGGAAGTTACAACAATTTTAAATTCTCGGGTAAATTTTGTGATTTCTCAATTACACCGTACATTTATTTCATACATATTGCATACAATAAAACACTGGTAAAGTTTCGACATTCTCTTCATGACAAATGCTGTAACATTCATGCTGATGGTGTCAAACTTAATGACAATGCTCACCACTATGTTGCTGCAGCTGTTCGTGAGAAAATAAAAAAAATTGTTTGGGAGGTGGTCCAGCATCCTGCATACAGTCCAGACCATTGGACTTTAATTTATTTGGTCCCATGAAGAAATTCCTGGCCGGTAAACACTTTGCGTCAGATGCAGAAGTGAAAACAGCAGTCCGCAGATGGCTATACTCCAACCAAACGGACCTCTATGAACAGGGTATTTTGAAACTGGTATCACGGTGGGAGAAATGTGTTGAAAAACTTGGCAACTACATAGAAAAATAGACAAAAGATGTCGCTTCATGTGTGTGGATTTGTTTCTAATTGTACCTATTAAACTTTCTGTAAAAAAAAATATAGTGTTACTTTTCGATCCACCCTTGTATTATCTGAGAATAGAACTCCCCTAATAAGAGTCTGTAAATATCTGGGTGGGAAAAAAAATATTAAGACAGAAAATGTTAAAATTTCCATTTTCAGGGTAAATCTCAGTGTAGACACTTCTTGAAGCACCTACACATACTGTATACTTTGTGATAGAGGATGTGAATGTGAACAAACCATTACAACAAGGTAGACAGGATATTTATTATCATACACAATATACAGAGTGATTATCTTTGGTGAGTCCCCACTCACAGCCATTGCCAGAAAGGAACATTGAGCACAGTTTGCATTTCCTGAGTATCATGTCACATTCTCCAGAATCCATGGAACAAACTTTGATATTCTGGTGCACACTCCAGGGAGATTGGCTTCCGCACAACCAATTCCCCAGCTTATGATACCGGCCAAGAAATATCGTCCATCGAGACCCCGCACTTGCAAGGGGCCACCGCTGTCGCCTTGGCAAGAGTCTTGGCCCCCGGTCTCGTGTCCTGCACACATAAATATTTCGGGGATGAACTCGTGGCGACCGGCACGCAGAAACATGGACTTACAACAGTCGTTACTCACAATCGGCACTGACACTTCCTGCAATACGGACGGCAGTGTGCCGCCTTCACTCAGGCGGCCCCATCCCGTCACTGTGGCATTCTCCCCAATCAAGAGATCATCGGAACCAGGTAGGCAGATCGGTGCTATGTGTGGTGCAAACTGCAGTGGGGATTCCAATCTGACGAGGGCAAGATCATATTCGTATGTGAAGAAGTTATACTTGGGATGCACCACTTTTCGCCCCACTCCGCGTTCTACAAATGGATATGGCTCCTGTATACTGGAAAAATCATATTCTCCAACTCGAATCCTAATTTGAGACGTGAGCAAGCTGTAAAAAAGAAATAAGCGACATGAATGCATGCACTAGTGTATCAGTAAGGTGGTGTATGTACGAGGAAGAATCAAATGGAAACTGCAATTAATTCTTTTCCACTGTTTTAATGCAGGAAGAATGTTTGCTTGTACGTTATTTTTCTACATAGTACCCTCCCAGTTCAATGCACTTACGCCATCGGATAGGAAGTGCTTTGATACCGTGTGAGAAAAATTATTTTGGTTGACGCTGTAGCCACTTGTGCACCGCCAATTGGACGTCTTCATCAGACTTGAACTTCTGCCCTCCTAGGTGCTCCTTTAATGGACCAAAGATGTGGAAGTCTGATGGTGCCAAATCTGGCGAGTATGGCAGATGTGGAAGGCACTTGAAGCGTATGTCGTCGATGGTTTTCGTGGTTGCACGAGGAGCAAGAGGATGGATGTTATCATGTTGAAGCAAAACACCTGTACTCAGCAATCCCCTTCGCTTTGTGTGTATTGCTGGCTTCAAATGGTTCTTGAGAAGGTCGGCGTAGATGGCACTAGTCACTGTGGTACGTGGGGGCATGTAGTGTTCCAGAATCGGACCATTCTTATCACAGAATAAAATCAACATGACTTTCCCTGCAGAGGGCTGCCTGCGATACTTATTTGGTTTCGGTGAAGAAGAATGTCGCCGTTCTTTGCTTGGACGTTTCGTCTCTAGTTGAAAATGGTGCACCTAACTTTCATCCCCGATGACAATGTGAGCTAGAAAATCCTCCCCCTCCTCTTCATAACGCCTCAGCAGCTTTTGACATGTGTCATCTTGATGATCTTTCAGTTCCTGCATCAGCTTTTGAGGAACCCACCTTGCGGACACTTTTCTGTAGCGGAGTTTGTCATGCACCATGTGTTGTACTGAACTGAAGCTCATATTCAAGGAAGCCATTTTGGCCAGGGTGACATGCCGGTTTTCCTGAATAAGGCGATCTGCTGCGGCTATTGACTCTCTTTCACAACTCAATGAGCCTGACCTGGACGAGGAGCATTAGTCAACAAAGTCGTAGCTTCTCTGAATTTCTTGCACCACTCATAGACTTGCCGCTGTGACAGACAGGCGTCCCCATACTTTGTCTTCGTTCTCTGATGAATATCAACTTGTTTCACACCTTCAGTCCACAAAAATCGAATAACTCCACGCTGTTCCTCTGTTGTGCAGCTGCTTAGTGGTGCTGCCATAATGAGTCAGCTGTTAATCAGCTCCAGAGGCGCTGACTTGGAAATATTTCTGGGGGGGCAAGAACTGGATTTTCAGTAGCTATACATAGGCCTTACATGATAAAATCTTAAGTCTTGGGGGGGCAGAAAGTACCTTGTCCCCCCTAAGTCGGCGCCTATGATCAGCTCCAGCCCCATCTACCAGCACTGCTTTGTACTACCAGCTCGGAAAGACGTCAAGGACTGTGTCTGTAGATTTCCTTACATTCAGAACAAGAAAAATAATTTTTATGACACTTTTGCGGTTTTCATTTGGTTCTCCCTTGTATTTATAAAGTGACTTTACCCTATGAAATCAAAAGAGTCATTTCAAGTGACTCATTGGAATTTTAAGTTAGAAACCAATTTTTTATGGATGTCTTTTTCTTTTGTCCATTGCTATTTTAAGAGATTACGAAATCATAGACTGAGGAGATCTGGGATTACATGACTAGAATTTAGTTATTTTGATATTAAATGAACTTCTCATACATATTTTCACATTATGAAAAAAAATTCTTAATAAAATTTTAAAAAAATGTTATGATTGTAAAATGGCATAATCTACATAGATTTTGAGTGTTTTACATGAAACTTTTGCCATCCCTAATGCTCCAGAACACTTGCGACTTCAAACTCTTTGTGCCATCCTAAATGCTCTGAAACGCTCCTTCAAAGCGTGCTGTTACTGAATGGGTTGTAAGACATATGAGACTATCACAAGACCTCAGAATGAGCTGTAGACAAACAGACTGTGTTCTGCTAATGCAACGAACCAGTGGCGATTATTCCATATAGGATGTGAGGATCATCCTACACTTCATAATTCATCTAAATAAATGTTTACTAGCATTCATTGTCAAAATTAAAACAATAAAATGACAAAACAGCGTTATTGTAGAGCACTCAGGAAGGAAGTTAGCGGTTCTGTTTTGAGCAGGTTGGTATTTGCGAGGATGTCCTCAGTGTTGGTGTTAAGCAGTCTATGCCGTTGTTAGATCTCTAGGGCATGTGAAGGGGGAGGCGGGGAAGGGAAGTGTTGTGAGAAGCCAGTTTCATATGGAAGAAGTTGAGGACGTCTTACAGTCCTTCCTCACATGTGTTTTGTGTTCCTCACGTTCGATAGCTTGTTTTCTAAGAGGGGAGTGATCATATTTTTATTAATATTTATTTATTTCATTTCTTGGTATATCTTATAGGCCTAGCTATTATTAAACTTTACAGTGCTGTTTATATTTCAATATAAGTATTCCTGGAGTAATATCAAGTTTGATATCAACTATGAAAATTATAGCGGAATAGCTGATTTCCGCAAACGACAGTTTTCATACGTGGTTAAATATTTTCATATTTTAGGATAAAGCATTATTGTATTAAATTTACATCTCAGCCTTTAGCCCTTTATGTATTTTTTACGGCGACGCATATGTACGTCAATAGCAGTGAATGGGTTAATTCGCTCTCTCCACACCATCCTACACAACTAAAAAACCAGGAGTCGCCACTGCAACGAACATTCCATCCCATTTTCCTTACTGCACAAATACCGGTAATAATAATAAACACAGTCTTTATCCATGCAGGTGCAAGTACAAAATTCCTCTTCAGTTAGAAGTTAAGTATGTATTGTAAATAGTTTCATTCTCTATGATGTAAATAACTGGTCAGCCTTTACAGCATATAAACCGAAAGCTGACCTTCATTCAATTTAGTACAGCTGATTGGAAGTTTCATGTTTCGCAAACCTACAGGCAGGGAAAAAAGTTACTGCATCGGTACTGCATACCATAAACTTTTTCATAGTCTTGTGGATATACCAGGTCATGCTAAAGTGTGTTCTTTATGTATGCGAAATAAAATAAAAGCTGCTTCTGAAAGGGGAAATCAAACTACTTTCAAATGTAAGCTATGTGATCTATCACTCTGCAGGGCAGGCTGCTTTTTGGAATACCACCAGAAGCAAAATGTGGAAAGTCAAAATTAGGGTGATTACAGATAAAAACTTATGGATGTCTCAGAAAGAAACTGCAAAAGGAATTATATGTGTAGCTTTTTCTGTTTTGTTGTCTGAACATACCTGCTGTCTGGGTTTTTTGTTATCAACTTGGATTTATGTTCACTTTCCTGCATATTTGCTGACCTTAACATTGTTTTCTACAATACTCTAGATCCGTGGACTTCTCCATACATTTAACATGGGATGAACATTGTCTTGGTGCCCTTTTCGAAAATCACGACCTGGCTTATAAGGTCATGTGCTTATTTATAAAATTTGTTGTCAGTCCAACGTATCATTGCATCAGAACTAAACCTCTTTTTGATCTGCCCTTGTTAGCATAATACAACACTTAACAGTGACTTAACAGTAGGCTAACTACGTCTTCTATTGTAGTATATTGTAATTTAAGTGTGTAAAAGGCATACATTGCACTTCTGAGTGTGACTGAACGTAGCCCTCGATATCAGATGAGGATTAATACGTGTAAAACATAATTTTTCACACTACCGTACCATAATTTTGAAACAAGATTATAGTAAGTATTACAGTATTTTTGTATGACGTTTGAAGTCTCATACTGCTAGAAACTCGAATCGATTAGCATTTTTAATATTATTAAGATGACATGTTAAATCGTAAGAATAATCTACAAATGGTGATTAATAAATGGAAGGAGGAATTAACTAGAAAAGGATTGAAATTGAATATATCCAAAAGCAAAACCATGTATATAGGAAGGAAAGAAGAAGTTGTAATATCATGTAATGATGAAATGCTGGAACAGGTAGACGACTATGAATATCTGGGAACATTAGTAAATAAAGATGGCAAAATTGAGCAAGAAATTTTAAATAGAATAAGGAAAGCCAACTCTATTATCAGATTAATAATACTATAGTGGGAAAAAAGGAAATAACTAATACAAAAATCATAGTGTTTAAAACAATAATATTACCAATTTTGCTATATGGAGCAGAGAGCTGGACTCTTTCGCAGAAACAAGAAAGTAAAATAACAGCCATGGAAATGAGGTACTTATGACAAGTTGTGGGAAAGACAAGAAGGGATATGATTAGAAATGTAACAATAAGAGAGGAGTTAGGTATCCACTCCGTTAAAAGAATATTGGAAAAAAGACAGTTTAAATGATATGAACATGTATCCTGCATGCCGGAAGAAAGAAAACTGAAACAGTATCTAGAAGCAAGATCAGAAGGCAAAAGAGCAAGGGGAAGGCCACGTATGCTATACCAGGAATACATTGAGGAGTTGGGTAAAGAAAGGGGGAAGACATGGACAGAAATGAAGAGAATGGTAATGGACCGAGATGAGTGGAGGAAATGGGTAAAGGCTGGTACTCCACGCTTAACAGCACAAAGAAGTTAGAGAAAGAAGAAGAAGAAGAAGATATGTTAATTGTCAATTTTCTTGAAGAAGTGCATTTAGGCAGCTCTGTCTTCAAAATTTAAATACCCAGTTTGAAAAACATGGTTACTGCGGTCGAGCGGGAGAATATAAATTGTAAGCAGCGAAGGGTTAATACTGCTTTTAAAATACTGAACATGCGGTCCGTTCGACTATATGGAACATCTTCATACCGAAACGCAGAAAAATCTTTAAAATCTGAACATGTTGGCAGACAACACATACTCATCCACACAGTGTCCTGCGGTTGCGATCCAGTTCTCATTGAGCACTGCCCCACCACAGCGATGAGTGCTCGAGAAGCCAAAGAAAGATGTCCTTCTGACAGAAACCTGCCATGGCCAGCCTCCAAATGGAGCGTTTCTTCCTCCCACAATTCTCATTTCTGGTCTCGGGAACAAAGGTGCAACCCCACATTCTGGAAAAAACAAACATGGTGAGTGACAGAGAGGGAAGATTTCTGCACTTGATACGTGCTAAACTCTTCAGAGTGTCCAATCCAAATTAGGTAAGCTAATTATTTTAGTACCGATACCATGTACAAAGTGGTAATGAAAATAAGTAAATTATAATAGTAAATAATAATACATGAAATAACAATAATAACTAATAATGATTAATATTAAAAATAATTAATTAAGAATAAGCAATAATGGTTGTTTCCCCTCGGTCATGTTAGGAGTTATCTTTCTTATACCGAGACTCGTTCTCAATCACAAACAGTGTGTATGTATGGTTATCAGGGGAACAATAAGTGGACAAGCAATAGACATTGGACCAGTTATAAAGCAAATTAATGTAATACTAAATTATCCCAAATTTTGTTTATTCAGTTTTTGTCATGATATGGAAAGTTTGGCTTATTTTGAAAGATTTAAGCTAGACATAGAAATTGGTTATAACTATTTAAGCCAAACTGTTATTTTCTGTTAATAGCAGATGCAGCTCTGGAATAATTGAACAGTTGATGCAAAACACAGGAGGTATATCATTGTCTTTTCCACTCATGCACCGCATGTTTTATATTGACCAATAATGTTTAGCAATTTCTCAGATATAGATCATGATCATGATCATTTACCTTATAATGTCCTTCCTCGAATTGCAAGGATGCAGTTTTATCTGGTAAAACGTCAGCTTGTTACAGGACATGTACGGCATCAACGTGCAGTGAGTAATACGTCACATGGTGCAATTGAGTAGAATGAAAACACGTTATTTAATACAACATAACTTGTTTGGAAGTTGAATTAATATAAATATCCATTAATTAAAAACACAATTTCAATTCGGTGCAAGCCAGTTCGTGTGCTTTTATAGCTTTTTAATGTAAGCAATTAAAAAAATGCCCTCAAACTTGTGATGCGTGCTATTGTAGGCATTGGGAACTCGGATCGATTCATTGAATCGATTCATGGACTGTTCATTTCTCTAGTATGCTATAATCTTACAGCTGACAGACTATTGACAACAAAGTAAGAAAATAATTATTACTGACAAAATCCATTACATTTTATTTATGGAATAGTCTTAATAAATCCTACTCGATGTTATGAGTTTCATCAAATAAATTTTGTTCTCGCAAATATATCAATAAACTCGTAATCTCTCATGGGATTATTTATGATAAACTTAAATATGCATAGTCACCTTATACCACCCATAAGATATTTACAAATGGCTTGATAACATTAATGTATTATCTTTTGACAAAAAGTGAGTTTGTGAGAACTTGGGTTCATATGCAAAGAAATTTCTTCTGTAGGTGAAGAATTCAGATAATTTTTTCAATGTTTTGAATCGTTCTCAACAGCATGTACTAGGGTGCATTAAATTT
Source organism: Ectobius pallidus (assembly GCA_964059195.1). Taxonomy (NCBI): domain Eukaryota; kingdom Metazoa; phylum Arthropoda; class Insecta; order Blattodea; family Ectobiidae; genus Ectobius; species Ectobius pallidus. The sequence goes on along the minus strand of CAXKWD010000004.1, from coordinate 176,982,053 downwards.
CCATTTTTTAAACAGTGGATTGTTATTAGTGATGTTTTTTTGTGAAATGGTCTTCTTATAACTCGTAGAAAGTTGTAGGTTGATTGGTCAATTTTTTCAAGTGACACCAACAGCCTAAGTTTCAAAAAGCCCTAACATCTATTTGTCCATTATTTTTTTTCTCATAAGTTAACTGTTTACAGACAATATTGTTTATGCATTATAAATAGTCTATAAACAGTTCCTGGCCAAGTTAGCAGCCAGGAGAGTTAAACGGCCTGGCGAAACTGTTTTCTGAGTACTTCAGTTTGCACACAGCATTTGAAACATAGTGACTTAGACAAAGCATTATTATAACAAAATATAAGTGAAAATTTAAAGAAACATGCTGACATTAAATGAAGGTCTTTAAGTGATTAGAGTTTTTAATTGTTTTTACGAGGCTACAAAGAAAATTTGTGAATAATGTGTTATCTAGAAGGAATTGAGTGGGACTTACAATTATACAGTATTTGTTTCAATTACTGAATATTTTTTTATTGTGTGCATTGACTTTTAGGTACATTTCGAAGAAAAATCTACCTATTGCAATGGATACCATGTCATGATTTTCGAAAAATTCTTTCATATCTTTACGTTTCATGCTTCCCTAAGTACGAAACCACCGCCCATTCAAAAAAAAAAAAAAAATTGTGATATTTATATATATATATTTATATCTTTACACGATAGCGGCCATAATTTTGAAGATATTTGAACCAAATTGTATTATGTTATTTCTAGGCCCAATAGTTCGGACAAGTTCGTTAATGATCAAAATTGGCCCAAGGGGGTGGTCGGGGGAGGGGGTTGAAATTTTAAAACATTTATATCTCGGCCCCTATGAAGTATAGAGGGAAACTTTGTTTGAATAAATTAGAGTACTCCCTATGGAGTTCACAGTGACACCAACGATTCGGGGGTTTTGGGGTACGAGTGGGGGTGGGGGGATGGAAATTCGAAATTTTTGAAACCGCGTCTTGTGGAGTATCATTGAAAAGCTCTTGATGAGTACTCTACAAATCAATAATTAGTTTCTCGATAGCTCTCATTTAAGGCGAGATTTGAATGTTTGAAAAAGTGCTCTTTCTTCTTTTTTGCAATTATTATTGCGGGTTTGTCATGCCAAGGCTAAAGAAGAAGAGTGCTATGCAGTGACAGTAAATTAAACCAAAAGCACTTTGAAATCTACCTCAGCCTGTAGGCTTGCCAAAAGGGATTTTTTTATTACTGAGGAGTATTTTTATTTCTAAAGGAAATTATAAAATTCCAAATTCCAAATATACAGTAATATGAATTTGTTCTTGTTTAGTTTTCACCTTCAGTTTTCTTATAGCAACACTTAATTATAATGACACAATTTTCCTGGTCCCTTGGATGTTGCTTTAACCAAGTTCAACTGTATATCTACAGACCAATGTAAGGTGAAGGAAACAAAGTAAAGAATAAAAAAGCTACAGGAAAAGGTTCGTTGCCATATATAGTTCTGGTTAGTTCTGTTAGAGATGGAATTCCAATAAAAATTGGAATTACAGCTGGAGTAATAGTTCAAGCAACTTCAATTGCCCTTCAAAATAAAAATGTTACAGGTGTCTAAACTCTTGTCTTGGATATTGAAGTTTACACACTTTTTGTAATGGAAGATTGTTTTTTCAAAACTCGCTTTCTTCAAACATTGAAAAAATGAGGATGCCTAGCATATTTGAAATAGTCCTCCTGCAAAACTAGGTTTATTCAGTGTGATTGGATGGCAAAACTCTACACAAGCATCATAGCAAAACTTGTTTTCCATGTTACAGTTTCTCTAACTACTTTCAGATATGTGTAATTTGTAGCTTGTTTTTTTGTTTGAAACACCTGCAACAACCAACAATAACATGCAGCAACTGTGCACACAGTCCATTAATTAAGCAAACGTGTATTATTACTATTCCCATTTTATTGTTTTATTATTATTATTATTATTATTATTATTATTATTATTATTGCCAATTATTATCATTTCTATTAATAATAATAAGGTTCAAGGGTTTGATTCCCGATGAGGTCGTTGGAGTTTTTCAATTGGCCTAATCCTTCTGGTGGCACTATGGCCCTGGGGTCGACTCAGCCTCTAACAGAAATGAGTACCAGGAGCAATGCTGGGGGTAAAGGCAGCCGGTGCGTAAGGCTGACAACCTTACCACCTTCACATGCCGAATGTCCAAAATCTGGGAGCCTCAACTTCCTGGAACCCTCTGAGCCTCCATGGCCTGTATAGGGACTTTACTTTTAATAATAAGGTTAAATCTCTATATGAAAATATTTGTTGGCTCTAGCAGATTACATTAGTATATGAGGGTTATTTTTATACTGGGGGCATATTTTAGGAAGACTGCATGCAGAAAACTTTATTTTACAGAAACAGACATGCATGGGGGCTGAAAATAACTGCTGGTGGTTTGCAGTTCGTTTGTTCCTTTCCCATGGATTTTTGGAAGTTTAATGTGAATAATTTAATCAAACGGTTCACAAGCTGATTATGAACGGTTCGTTTACAGTTGTGTATGTGTTTTCTTCTGCATATTCGTTTTTACGCTGAATATTGAATTTAGTATTGAGTGTATAAGTAAATAACACTTGTCTTCATTGCATCATGCAAAGTGCCATCTATATTGTTATTGATATCGAGAGGCTCAATTTTCATCTGAGGATTAAGTTCCTTAATTCTGTTACTCTCTTTCTAATTAGCCTGTATGCCATATTGTTCATCTGTAAAATCTTATTGGCTTTCACTATTACACTCTTAACTATTTTACAAATTTGCAAATTCAGTTCATGACAATCTGTAATATGCCAAAACTTCTTTTCTCGTGAGAATATTATAGGAGAAAAATTCCTCCGGCACTGGGACTTGAACCCAGGACCTTTGGCTATTCGCGCCAATGCTCTACCAACTGAGCTAAGCCGGAGCTCAATTCACAGCGCCAGATGGAACTTCTCCCCTATGACTGATTGCCCTAATGGTCTACCTCACAGACAGACAAGTTATGTCATATGCAGTACTGTGAGGCACACTAAGTAGTGGGAGCCCGGTCACAAAAATCACTACTTAGTGTGCCTCACAGTACTGCATATGACATAACTTGTCTGTCTGTGAGGTAGACCATTAGGGCAATCAGTCATAGGGGAGAAGTTCCATCTGGCGCTGTGAATTGAGCTCCGGCTTAGCTCAGTTGGTAGAGCATTGGCGCGAATAGCCAAAGGTCCTGGGTTCAAGTCCCAGTGCCGGAGGAATTTTTCTCCTATAATATTCTCATGTAGTGTCCAACAGAGACAATGATCTGTGGCTCATGAATGCTTGTATATTCTTTTCTCGTATTTTGTAATTCCTGTGAATGCCACAGCTTTCATATTAAAAGTTTACCCCAATTTGTCTTCTAAATTCCTTTTATAAGAGAGAGAGAGAGAGAAAAAAAAATATAACGATGTAAAGTACAACCCCATCTTACCTTTCCAATTTTTAAGGAATAAAATATCATATCCTACTAAGATCAAGACAGTATATTTAATTTCTTGTTTTAAGGTACGCTATTTTGAGAATTTGCAAATATGAACCCCATAAGTTAGTTCTGGTAGTGAATTTATAAACTGGAGATACAAACTTAAAATAAATAAATAAATTAAAAAAAACTAACTTGATAGATACAGGAAAAGTAGTTACAATGCAGCTGATTATCTTTCAGTTTCTTGATGTTTCTTTGGACAATGTTTCATTGCCTTTTTTGTTTGTTTAATTGTGTTATGAATACAAAATATATTAAGATTCTATAAATTACATAGATTTCTATAATTAATTTTTCTTCCTTTCAGGTGTACCCCTATTTATGGTAAAAATCCATCTCATGAGGAAGCTCTCTCTAACCAATCAATCCCTCCTGATCAATGCAAGTGTCATATTGACTGGTGCACTATATTTGCAAACTTTTCACTGTTCCTTGAAGAAATTCTAAGTTCTATTTTTTTTTTTTTTCCATTTCATTTGGTAAGGTGTAATGAACTTTAATTCAGTTTTTCGAAAACATTCATTTCCTAAATGCTTGCAGATATAAACACTCAATTGTGAGCATTCACTATCAGTGGCGCCAACTTTTGTTAAACATTGGGTGGGCTCAAAACAAATAAAATAAAACCACACATGGATTTACCATAATGCTACATGGCATTTGCAAATATGTGTTTCTTCTGACTGGAGATTTCCCAATAAATTCGTCTCTGGTTTATTGTTTTTGCTTATTTAACAGATTTTTCTTAATTAATAAAATTCTTTCTACATGCTCCTTCCATTCTAGCTTTCTTCTTTCTTACCAGACACCATTGAAGCTTATTTTAGGCTACTCCACATACTTGCCTTATATCCTTGCCTTGTTTATTATGTCCATCAAGTAAATGCTAAATCTGACTTTTCCTCGTTCTCCTATTGTATATTTAAATCAGCAATGTGATGAATTTCTTTTTCTAAACACAATAATGCCTTTAGTCTTTCGAAGTGTATAATTTTTTTGCGGTGGCTGTGGCAACTGCATTGACAGAGTATGGCGTAAAATACAGTAGGCTATGAATTGAAGAACGATTTCAAATGATCGTAAGTGAATTGGAACAAGAGGAATTCATAAGTTACTATGAAAACAATAGCTTGATTTTAGTTTTACAGCGATTCAACAAAGCAACAACATGTTTAATAACAGCAATAATTTTGATAATAAAAGAAGGCAAATTATTGGGTGGGCTTGAGCCCCATGGGCCCATATAAGTTGGCGCCACTGTTCACTATGAACTTAAGAAAAATTAAAATCAATATTTCCTACAAAAACGAGAATAAGTGGCAAAAAGTTTGAATTAAGCAGACAATAACAGCTTAGCCTATTTTTAATAGTTCATCATAATTATTTTGAGTGGATTATAGAACTTGCATACATAGATCATATTTTTAAAATATCACCACCAAGCCAAATTAGTAATAACACCGAAATACTGAAATTTTAAAACAAATTTTCTTTATAAATAAAAACCATTTTCATGGATCTCTAACTATTGATGTTTGTCTGTTTGCTATTGTTGTTGAGTTGAAAACTGGAATAAGTAATTACATTAAATCTTTAATTACAGTTTTTGAAAATTAATTAAAGGGAGTGAATTTGTGTCATCAAGAAAACGGTAAACATTTTCAACATCTGCTGCAATTAGGTGTATTTAAGTTACTTTTATTTCTTATTTGTAAATGATTGTAGCAGAACATTATAGCCATATGCTAGTGCTGCCAACTGGAACAACATTTCAAAGCATTGTTTGACCATCCAGTCATTCTTTTCACAGTTGTAAATGTTCACATACAATGTAGTATTTTCTTTCAACCATTGATACTAAACATACTGTAGAAATTAATGATTTATGATTTCTGTCAGTAAGAAAAAGGAGTTAAAGCAATAGAAACACTGATCATTGACTGAGGAGGTGGATGGTCTTAGGGATAAAACTTACATTGATTTTGTGGGATTTAATGTAAGTTCCTTGGAAAATCATCTTTAAGAGGGGGTGGTCTTTAATAGCAGTTTTACTGTATTCATATTTGCATAATCCGTCCGTTAATGCAAAATCCAGAGTGATCCATATTCATACTTTGTTCTTGGAAAGAATATTTATCTGACATGCTCAGTATGCATTGGCTTCGTGCATTTCTACAAGTTAATAGAATTAATATTGGTAGACCATTACAATCAATTTACACCATGTGACTGATGAATATAGTGCCTGATATAATCAGTTTCTGATATATGAACAGACCTTTGTATTTATATTGTGTAGCTTAAAACTAATTTAACAGTGACTTACGCGCTGTCGAGTGTGTACCGCTACTCGATGCTGACAGAGGTGTTGTAACCGCTTCAGAGAAAATAGTTGTTGGCAGTTGTGAGGAGCTAGTCAGAGGTGTTGGCGTAGTTGTAGTTGTAGTTGTAGTAGTTGTTGTTGTTGTGGTCGTCGTCATTGTAGTAGTTGTTGCTAATGAAGTTGTACTTGGAGTTGTCGTAGATGTGAAGGTGGGCCTCGTTGTTGGTTTTGTAGTAAGTTTTGTGGTTATAATAGGTTTTCTTGTTGGCCGAGGTCTCGGCTTGGGTCTGGTGACAAATCCTGGTTCGGTAGTCGCTTGCCAAATGCTGCTTGGAGCCGTGTGTGCAGGAGCCCAAGAGCTGACCAGTGCGCTCGACTCCATTGCATTGTCGTGGACCGGAGGTCTCGCTGTGAAGGTGGGACTAGTGGAGTGACTAGGTGGTGAAAAGAGTACGTTGGGTTCTCCGCTGGATACAGTGTTTTGCGAAACGTTGTGCGAGCAGCAGCTGCCGAACATGAACGTGTCGACGCACATCCCCACATGCGAGCCCTCGGTCTTGATGCACTCCCACACAAACATGCAGGTGCCCTCTAAGCCGTTCACCGTGCAGGGTTTGGGGTTGATCTTGTAGCTGAGGGGGGTTCCAGGGGGCGGACCCCACATCAAAATGGCGCCCACCACCCCTACCCACAACATGATGATGGGAAACTCGCTGCTCTACATGGGAAGTGGGCCTGCCTTTGCCTGCAGGCGCTGGGTGCTCCACATGGTTAACGTAACGGGAACTGCCTGCCGTTACACTGATTGAGTTCCCTGACCCAAGACGTCACACACACACAACACAACAGTGAAAGTGCCACGCCACACTTCCTGTGGGAACAAAGGGCTGGCACGTGAAAGTGAAATCGGAGGGACGACGTCTGCCACGGAGACAAGGGATGCTTCTGTATCCTCGTCAAGACAGCAACTGAATCTTCTCTCTTCTGGGTCATGCAGCAGTAGCACTTTCACTCGCTTGCCCTACCACATCACATTCTTATTTCCACGTACATCATCTTAACGCATTTTCGTACTTTCCTTTTATATATTACACAAATGTAACGTTGCACTTTGAGCAATGCACACAACCGTCTGTCATAAGCAACTAAAACTTGTGGATTTGTGTAGAGTTTATAACACGAATAACACGTGCGGAGAGATTCCAAGTACTTGCTTCTAGCCTCTTTCCGCGTAACACTTCCGTGTGCCTTGGCCTGGAAAACTACCTTCCGGAAAATAAGGAAAACAGACCAGAACATGGTACAAACCATTCAAATCTCAGGAATCTCCAAGTTAATCCATTAACTTAATCACTACGCCTATCTAGTTTTATGTCACATGTTTTCAATTGTACTTTTTCATCACCTCAAGAAACACCAATAAGTTTCTTTTCCTTTCTTAAGGATACAATGGTTTCGAATATTGCAAAGTACCAAGTCTGGTACATTTGTCATAGGCATACTCCCTTATATTTTAAGTTAATTCGGGAGAATTGGAACGGGTCATTAATAAAAGCTGCTATTTCCTAGTCGAAGTGACAGTTATCTAAGCAAAAAAAGAAAAAGAAAATCACACGAAGTAATTCACTCACGGTACTGTATACAATTTGAAGGGTGACTGGTAAGAACGACCAGAGTCCATATTTGGTATTCAGCGGGTTGAGTGCCATTTTGTAGCTTAAGACAGACAGAATGCAAATTTAATTCCGTTCGGCCAAGATTATTAACGTTAGATTATAGTCTCGAAACACAAGATTTTAAATAATTAACAAAATCATATATAGCCCTTCATTTGTTTTACTGGGATTGATAAGTATGCATAATCGATTGTATGTATATTGTTGCGTAGCAATAATCGATATTAACTATCGTTCACACACAATACGGCCACAACTAAAGAAAAACTAAATTTTACAGGAGAGCGTTTTAAAGTGTTGTATTCTGACTATAAAGGTAGGAGTTTATAAGGACATAAGTGCTGTCTGACGGATATGGCCATCTTACACCAAATAAATCTCATATAGACCATTAGAAAACAGCAAAAAACCCTAAATTAATTATTTTTGAGATGTGGCCCTATTATTCTCAAGTGTGCGCGTTCATTGATATGGTTGGATGTGGCAGAACTTGACATAAGTACCGGGTGTTCGGAAATTCATATTACAAACTTCTAGGGCTAGTAGAAGGGACTTAGTAGACAATATTTCGAATAGGAACCCATGTCCGAAAACGTAGATAAGGTTTGAAGACGCAGCTAGGAGCGAAGCCAGTTAATATTCTTCTTTTGACATTTTTCCCAGTTTTGTTATCAAGTTGGATTTATGTTCACTTTCCTGCATATTTGCTGATACAATGTTTTCTACAATACACTAGATCCGTGGACTTCTCCATACATTTAACATGGGATGAACATTGTCTTGGTGCCCTTTTCGAAAATCACGACCTAGCTTATAAGATCATGTGCTTATTTCTAAAAGTTGATGTCAATCCAACGTATCATCACGTCAGAACTAAACCTATTTTTGATCCGCCCTTGTTAGCATAATACAACACCAATACGGAATGTGACTTAACAGTAACTACGTCTTCTACTGTAGTATATTGTAATTTAAGTGAGTAAACGCATACATTGCACATCCGAGTGTGATTGAATGTAGCACTCGATTGCAAAGGATCTTTTAATGCGTGTAGAACATTTTTTTATACTATGGTACCATAATTTTGGAATAAGATTATTGTAGTACTCTATTACAGTATTTTTATATGACATTTGAAATCTCATACTGCAAGAAACTCGAATCGATTAGCATTTTTAATATTATTAAGATGGCATGTTATTGAGTATTGCATTTTTTTCTTCAAAATATTGAATTCCACTTTGTGAAAATTACAGTATAGGAAATGATAACTGGTTAAAACAGTGAGGAAGAATTGGTAGGAATTAAAGCAGCGAATAATGTAAGGAATAACTTGTTAAAGCTAAAAATATGATGTGAACCAGACAACTTCCTTTACCCTTAATATCCCAGTGTAAAGTACTACTCAACACAGGATCTACAGAAAGAGATAACTACATCTACATAACACATCATCTACACCAGCGTTTCTCAACCTATGGTCCGCGGGATGGTCCGCAGACATAATTTAAAAATATCATAAAGCAAGTGAAAAGTAAAGAAGTAATTTTTTTCACATATTTCGTTATAATGATCTATAATTAATATCCCAAATATTAAGAATATAGGTTTTCTTTTAAAAATTGGATGTAAAATTAGGGGTCTGTTAATTTTTTTTTGACATTTTAGAGGTCCTCTGGTTCAAAAAGGTTGAGAAACGCTGATCTACACGAATGTTTTGCAGTAGAGCGCTTTCAGATGTCTCAGCTCAAAGTTGCATTATTCACGACACAAGCTTGTGTCCAATGAGCAGCTTAACTAGGGCCCGGATTTTGATGATGTACCCTCAAAATAGCAGATAGTTTCTCTTCATAGCCCTTTAGAGAACAACTCTGTCTAAAGACAATAGGACGTGAACTGTTTAGTTGGACGAGTCCAAATGTTTAACAAAATATGAATAAGCAGGGCCACGTTGTAACAGATTTTCAAGAATTCTTAGATTTCGAGGTCCTGAAAATTTATTCTACTAGTATTAGAAGAATAATGAAATTAAACTCGCTAAAAATGACAAAAACCTTGATTTCTTAAAAAAGACTTATAAACCGTAAAAAAATGCCACATCAGAGAAAAATGTCTAAATATGTACAAAAATGGTCCATAAACGTAGTTTAATTTCACTCAAGATGACCTGAGCCACATTTATTTTCCAAAGAGCATCGTCCTAGCATCACCAAAGAAAATATGCAAAATCATCGACATCGGGGCCTAATTATAACTATCCTTCGGAAAATTTACTGGGAGTTTTAGTTGTTAGTTCTTGGTATAATTTATAATACATAGTATACCGTATATTGTAATATATCATGCATATTATACAATTCGTGCAGAAACTCTAGGCCTAAAGAAAATCCTTAAAACCGTTTTCGATAAAATTACGAAACACGAATTTGTATTCGTCATTTATTCTGTTCATGGTAAGGTTGTGACGCCGCTTCGTGTACAATCCAAAAGAAATCGGATGTCAGGCACTCATATAACTTTCTTTACTCTAAGCATGGACAATACTTTACGTTCTGATATAGAATAAGAGGTCGTATTGTGAAAAGGGCATATTCAGTTGTTTCAGCGTGGTGCAAAGGTTTGTTTTGTATGAACGGTACTTTGCTTATAACCACCCTTCAGAGAATTTTTACGAAAAAATGTTTGAAATAATTTTAACTCTTGATTTAAACACAGTCCACCATAGGGGATGCGTTCGCTCCTCTCACGCAACGTACCCGGGTTCGATTCCTGGTCGGGACAAGTTACCTAGGTGGGTTTTTTCTGGGGTTTTTCCTCACCTGTTAGACAAATGTCGGGTAACTTTAGGCCCTTGCTGTCCCCAGATATCATCTGGCCGTCATTGTCATCTTCATCTCATCCTCGCCTTCTTTGGAGTGAGTGTGTGCATGTGAATGTGTGTCGTCCTATATGTTCGTGTTGTCTCGGAGGTGGCCCGGCATTGGGCTGATCACTCATCCGGGGAGGCCGTCCTTGTCTGGTCAAAACCCTCTCCCGACAGGTCGCGGCCCTGTAAGGCCCGGGCGGCTTGGGTCGCTTAAATCCTAAAAGGTAAGATCAAGAAAGAAGGACATAAACACCTCATATACAAAATTGAAACAAGATCTTTGGAGCCGTTTTCGAGAAAATCGCGAGAAACTAAATTTATTTTGGTATTAAAAGTAAGAGGAAGTCTTCGCCAATCTTCGTGTCACATCCTCAGACGTATAAAATTTTGTTTATGTACGATTTTTCAATCTCGAGCTGTTCACAATCACACAGTCGCGTTTTTGAAAATAGTGTTTTTGGAATCAGGATACGGTACCTCATAACGTGTATTAATGTTAAAAACTCGACTTCGAATTTCGGGGTTGAACACAATACTTTCTTTACCTATAGTAGATCTACCTTTAAATGGCAAGTCACCCGACTTTAGCTAATGCCGATATTTGTCTGTTGGGCGATGACATAAAAACATTCGAAACAAATGCAGAGATTCTTTTCGATGCCTGCACGAATGTTGGACTGGAAATTAGTGTAGAAAAAAACTAAGTATATGATCTTGAAACGTTAAAAAAAATGCTCTACAAAATATTAGATTAGCCGGTAAATCGTTCGAACAAGTGGAGAAATTCAAATATCTGGGAGCTATAATTAGGCCTAAAACTCCGTGACGCTATATCCCTGGAGGGACTTGGCCTACCACCCGACCGCTGCGTCACCTACCACAGGCAGATAGCTGAATTGGGGGCATGTGGTCAGCATGCCGACACCCACGGCCGTTAGTGGTGGTTTTCATGACCGGAGCCGCTACTTTTCTATCAAGTAGCTCCTCAGTTTGAATCAGGAGGCTGAGTGCACCCCTGCCAGACCTCCCTACCTCAGAAAAATCCGAGGAGGTACCGGAAATCGAACCCGGGCCGACGGATCTGTAGTCAGCGACGCTAACCACAAGACCACGCCGGCGACAATAATTAGGCCTACGGGTACAAATAATATTAAGGTCGAAGTTAAGTGTCGACTAAGATAAGGAAATGCTTGTTTTTATGCAGTACAGAACCTCTAATCTTCTTGTCTTCTGTCCAGAAATCGAAAAATAAAAATTTATAAGACAATTATCCTGCCGGTTGTATTATATGGATGTGAGACATGGTCGCTTACTGATAGGAAAGAACTTAATCTGAGTATGTTAAAAAACAGAGTGCTGAGGAAAATATTTGGACCTATGAGAGATGAAAATGGGGACTGGAGAACACTGCATAACGACAAACTTCATAACATGCACTCTTCACCGGGTATAGTAAGGGTAATTAAATCACAGATGAAATGGGCTGGACATGTTGCGCGCATGGGGACTGGGAGCTCCGAAGGGAAAAGACCATTTGGGAGACATAGCCGCAGGTGCGAGGACAATATTAGGATAGATTTAAGGGAAGTCGGATTTGCGGGGATGGTTGGATGGAGTTAGCACAGATGAATGTTGAATGGCGGGCTCAGATAAGCGCGGCAATGTACCTAGGGGTTCCATAAAATAGATAATATTCCTTTAGCTTGCTGAGGAAGTGTCTATTGCCATTGAGTAAGTAAGCAAGTAACTTATACTAGACCTACCTATTGTACGGTGAGAGGAAGCAACGCAACGGCGTGATACGGAATGTTTACAGTTTCACTACTGTTACTGATAATGTAGCATTGCGTATTTTTTTTTTTTATGGGGAAAACAATTAACGGTTTAACTTTACGGTCAGTTTATACATGTTAAGTGTTCATTAGATCTGATACATGTTACGGAGACATCCAAGTTGTGCAAAGTGTGGAAAATTCCAGTTGGCCATGTGCAAAATTTTACCGCGGTAAAGTTCGAATTTTGTCCTGTTCGTCCTCAGTTTCTAGTGCATCAATCACGATTAAGCTAAACTGACGTTCGACCGGGGTAAAACTTAACCCATCTGATCAAGGTGAAGTTCTAAAAAGATGGCGTGTTTACATATCTTGAAGGAATAAAATAAATCGTGTAGGACTACCTAGAGCATTCTAGACGTCTGGTGTTGTTGTGGAAAGAGGGATCCGAGGAAAGGTTCCGATGTCGAAGGAAATAGTGTGGATATTTAGTGCAAGGTGAAATTTCTAATGGAAATAATTCCGTTTCATTTCTGGGCAGAGTCTTAATATCGGTAAGTTCCTTGCTAAAAATCCGGTTTCTAAGTGCATTTCACGATTAGAAAGCGCAGTACGGAAAATATATCAGATTCGAGTTCCTTGCCCCCTCCCAAAAGCCCTCGAAGAGTGGGTTTCGTCAAAATCGAACAATGTTTTCCCATTTAGACCTACTTTCATGATCCCATTTTCGTCGAGCTATGTAAAGAAATCCAGATCTCTGCGTGCCGTAATATAATAAACAAATGAATCAAGCAGAGCGAACTAACAAAATCGCAACGATAGACAATTCTATGCGACATTTCAGCGATGTGTTTTATTTCCCGGTTGCTGTAGCAGGAGAGCAAGGCCACCTGCAATTATTTTCACAATTATTGAAATGTAATAACGGAAACTGATCGACAGCGCCAAAATCACTCATTCTGCCAGTTTTTTGCTCATATCTCGCAAACGATAGCGAAAATTAAAAATCCGGCTTCGAAGTGCAGTCGATCTCATATCTCTGCGTTATCTAGATTTGGCTGGGCATCGCACACAGATAGACTAAAACTTTCGTCTTATTATATAGACTAGCTAGATTCATAATGTTGGTATGGTTCTTTTTTTCTGAATGGTTTTCTATTGTGGGATGCAGTACATTTACTCAGACACAAAACTATAACACGAATGATACTGCATTTTGTTGGCATAAAGTATTTTATTTAAATTGCATCTTCACACTTGTGTCAAAGTCAATGACGGCTCATGTATAGCCATCGTGGAACTGCAGCACCCTCTATTTCCACTTGATATTATCGATAACATTTAATATAATGATTCCTTTTTTCTTTAATTCTTTCTTTATACTTGTACAATATATAATCCTTAAGCTTAATGCCAGTAGACATCCTCCAGTTTATTAAAAAGACAAAAGAAAATCTTTGTGTGGAACTGTGCGCTTCACAGTTCTAGCGGCGTGGTTTTTGACTGTTGTGCGCATGCCCAAATAGTAAGGTGCATGCCTTGGCTGCGAGGGAGAGAGAGCACTGTCGCTTCCACAGTGCCGACCGCTGCGTATTGGTTGAAGGTAGTGTTTTAAATTTTTTTTTCTCCGCGTGTGTTGTGCTTAAAAACATCGTACCATATTCCTGAATGTGATAAAGTGTAGAATTAGATTATCTTGTTTCCAGCTATTCTATTTGATTCATTTTTTTCTGTTTTTAATTTATCAGAAAACTTGTAACCATGACAGATCAAGGAGAAACTTATTGATCCTTTCGCGGAAATTAAAACAAGAAGAATGGATTTCATATTTAAACTTCAACTGTAACAATTTATATTAAAGTAAGTAAATTTTGATTTTGTTCTTTTAGGGTTTTATCAAGTTCCTATTTAATTCTTTTTATATATATCTATGTTTTCCTTTTACAAAACAAAGGCTACAACATTTCTGGAGGAGCACCCCCACTAATTTTAGCTACGAACCGCCACTGGTAAAAGTTTCATTCATAATAAGGATATCATTTCTCCATATAAACTTGATCTGGACAGAAATTAGTACACACTAGCGCGATGCATAGAACTGCTCACATACCTAGGCAGTTAATATAGCTATGCTTCTTGTTAACCTTATTTCGTACTATTATAGTATACAACGATATAGGCAATTCTTAAAATATGTGAAGAATTCACAAAATGCACTGGCAATAATATTAATGATGTAAGTGTATGATTCAGTCACATGTAGGTCAAAGGTTTAAAGCAACCTTACAGGTAGGAATGAATTACCATAGATTGAACCTGAAAACAATCTCTCAAGAATTACATTAGGCATATTACTTGTGCATATCTGAGGAGCGTTTAAACTGAAAAATACATTAAAATATAGTGCAGATATCGGTAGCCGTACATTTCGATAGAATGCACATTATATATATATATATATCTATAATTAAGGAATATTCCACAATACAATGGTTTTCCTTCATCCCATAACAATCTTTTGCCTCCATAAGTCCCTGTTCATAGCATCTTCTTCACTTAATCCTTTTCTCGCCATACTCCTTTTCACCCCATCCATCCAGCACTCTTTGGGCTTCCCTCCTCTTCTTTTTCCTTCTACTTTCCAATCCAAAATTTTCTTGGGTATTCTATCCTCTGTCATTCTGAGTACATGTCCATACCATCTCAAGCGTCTTTATTCTACAATTTCCAAAATATTCTTTTCAACTTGCATTATTTCCCTTATTCTATTATTCCGAATTTTTCTTTCCTGGATTTTCTTGCTGAACGCCTCCAAAAATCCATTTCTAATACCATTAATTTGTTTGCTTGTTGTCTACTTATAGTCCAAGTTTCAGCGCCATATAATGTTGTACTTTGGAATAATGCCTGATATATTAATCATATCACTATCATGTAAAAGGTAAAGTGATCCCTGTATGGGTCATGGAGACCCGTAGGGTTTCCAGGAGGTTAAGGCTCCCAGATTGTGACAAACGGCACTTGAAGGTGGCAAGGTTGACAGCCCTACGCACCGGCCGTTATTTTATCCCCAGGAATACTTCCGGTACTCTTTCTGTTAGAGGCTGAGTCGACTCCAGGGACTAGGCCAATTAAAAAATCTCGATGACCTCATCGGGAATCGAACCCGCGAGCTTCCGGTTTGTAGCGCAGTGCCTGAACCACTACAACACGGCGTACCCCCCTTTAACGGCTAAATGTTTTTTTAATCTTTTATTTATCACACATCGATCGTTATAAAGATATTAATCAAACAGAGTGGGTTGCAATATCAAAGCGATCGATAGTTTGATACGTTAGCATAGGATAGTATAGGATAGAATGGGCCATGCAGTATTATTGTAGCACCTTATGCCATAGGCGTAACCAGGCCGACCATATGGGGGGGTTATAACATCCGCGGGGTCTGGCGGGTATGGAAGGAGAGGGGGGTCCGGGGGCCCTCCCCCGGAAAATTTTACAAATTAAGATGAAAAATAACGAGTTTTAAGCTTCCGGGGGTTCTCCCACGGAAAATTTTAAAAATTAAGATGCAAAATAACAAGTTTTAAGCTTCCGGGGGTCCTTCCCCGGAAAATTTTAAAAATTAAGACGCAAAATAACGTGTTTTAAGCTTCCCACGCTTTATACTTGTATTAAGCAATTTATGGGCAGACTTAAAAAATCATACAATTTTCCTTTTTTTAATCAATGGGGGGGGGGGGGTTCAAACCCCCAAAACCCCCCCCCCTCGCTACGCCTATGCCTTATGCTATGGACTTTGTAATAAATATTAATTAAAGTTTATATGCTGTCATGTGGACAAATAATTAAACTTATGTAAAGTACCAACTGGATAGAACTCTGGAAATGAAAGCATGCTCTTTAGTAAGTTAAGTAATTCCATCTATTACTTCTACTGACAGAAACTGTTTGTTTACCTTAGTAACGAATACCAATGCTTTTGGGGCTCGACCGCTGAATGGTTGACCTCTAGAGCCAATCAAAATGCTTCGGGGCCCGGACATCGCACTTGACGTAACAGATAGTAAATGAAAAACAACAGGAAATCCATCTATCGAATTTGACTAAAAATATCCAATGTAACTCCCCTATATATTCATGTTATCTTTCTATAACGTTATAAACAAATTAATCAAAGCGGGCTAACGAAATCGAAGCGCTTAAGATTTGGATTGCGTTTTGCTCTTCTACAGATGCTTTCCAGGGGCGGATTCAGAATTACTTTCTGGAAAGGGCCCAAGTTCTCATGTTAAGTTTTAACTGTGCATTAGATAACCTATCACATGTCTAAAGAATAAAGGCCTAAAATCATAAGGACACAATTGTATCGCAATAAAGAGAATTTAGATTAACGAAGTAATTTGTACTCAATTTTCCAAGTACTACAGAAAGTATAAAATACAGAATAGGTTATGTTGTTACAATATAAGACACACTCCTTGTACATGATATCAAATCTTCTAAATTTAGTTAAAAGTGTTAAGAGTATTTAAAGCCATGCGATTATTTAAGTCTATTCTATGCTCTTAATTTCTAATTCTTGAAATAATTATCGCGGGCGAAGCCGCGGGCACATGCTAGTGATATATATTTATAAATCAAAAACTTTACGGTGGGATCCTACACATAAGGACCATTTTTAAAAAGAATTGAAAGGAGGAAGCCTGGAAAGAAATATGTATTGAAATGAATGTGTCTGAGGATCAATGCAAGAAGAAGATGATAAGTTTACTGTCTTCTAACCGGCGTGAGAAACGTAACAAAACATCAGCAAAGGTACAGGAAAAGGTAAGTCATAAAATATAAAATAATAACACTGTTACACGGTTTAAAACTCTTGTCTAAAAATGATTTTATTTCGATATTTAAGTCGTACACATTGTTTGTAACTGAGGACTGTTTTTCAAAACTAGCTTTCTTCAAATATTGACCTTATGAGTGTAGGCTAAACCTAAACTTACTGTAGATCGCCATTTGAAATAACCTTTTTTTAGGAGAACAGTTTTGCAAAATTTGGTTTATTCCAGTGACTGATGGAAACGCGTGTTGTGGGATACGCATATTTTGATTTGGAACACCTGTTCAGTGATAATATTACTAATATTATTATTATCATCAGCATTTTATTGTTATTCATAATATTATTGTTATTGTTATTAATATAAAGATGTAGGCCCTGTTTTACTATATTAGGGTTATTGTTAGGTTGATGGACTGTGATATATCACTCATTAGCAATACTTCATACAAAATTCATAGGCCTTGTGATTTTTTAGGATGATTAGAGAAACAGATTTCAAAAAAGCTAATAATAGTGAATATCAAATCCAAATCTTAAATGGACGCTAATTTTGTGTCTAAACTTTCTGGCTTATACTGAGCGATAATAATCATAGCTAGGCCTACTTTATACCCACACGCTGAAACATTATTATTCAGACTGGTTTAACATCGTGAATCACCCCATGCTTTGAGCCTAGGCAAAAGTCAGAAGTTTCAGGGTTCTAGAGGGAGGGAAGAAACCATTTACTTGATAGGCACATTCTGTGTTTGTTGAGGTGAAAACTCCTTATAATGTTGAGTTTTAAGTAAACAGTTTCTTCTCAAATCAGATGACATGTGTTGAAAATGTTCACTGCAATAATGAAGTTAAAATGTAGCTCTTCACATCTTCTGAGTAATAATTTTTTCTCTCCTGAAAATTCTAGTTTTTCTATAAAGCGAGTAAAAAGAAAAGGTCCTCAGATGTTATTTTGTGACACTCACTGAGTCTAAGCATTTACCTCCCTCATAATTGAGAATAGGCACAATTTTTTTTTTTTACTTTCAAATTTATTGCTACATATTATAATATAAAATATACACAAATGTGATTTCGAACGCCACCCGAAGAAGCAAAGCTTGTGCTAGGGGGCGGTTCATTTCAATACAACAAAGTAACTTGCACCAAAATAATTATTTACAGTAATACAAAAAAAAAATACAAAACATAGACTACAAAGATATGAGAAGCGCTGTAAAAATAATTTCAACGAATGGTTCGCGAGCGGAGCGCAGATGTACACGCGGCTTTAGAATAAACGAAGATACGGTAGTAGCGTATCCAATAAGACTAATGTTGGTGAGAATATTCTATACTGTTGTAATTAGCAATGATGTTGATATAAGTAAATTTGAAAAAAAACTTAAAGCATGTTTAAAGAGATTATTCCACTCATTGACCAATAAAACTAAACTAAACTCCGTGGCGCTACATCCCTGGAGGGACTTGGCCGACCGCTGCGTCAACTACCGTAGGCAGACGGCAGGATCGAGGGGCATGTGGCCAGCATGCCGACACCCACGGCCGTTAATGGTTGTTTTCATGACCGGAGCCGCTACTTCTCTATCAAGTAGCTCCTCAAATCTCGAGGCTGAGTGCACCCCTACCAGACCTCACTACCTCAGAAAAATCCGAGGAGGTACCGGGAATCGAACCAGGGCCGATGGCCTGTAGTCAGCGACGCTAACCACAAGACCACACCGGCGGTCCCATTGACCAATAACGTAGAGCAATTCCTCGGATATAGACCAATCACGGCTGTTTATCTTACAATATTCTTGTAGGAATCGCGAGGATTGCATTTTATCGGATAAAACCGTCTGCTCATTACTAGACACGACAGAATCAGTGTGCAGTAATTAATAAGCCTACGTCACATGCTGCCATTAAACAGCACGAAAACAGATTATTTAATACAACATAACTTGTTTGGAAATTGAAATAATAGACATGTACATTGATTAAAAACACAATTTCGGTTCGGTGCAAGCCAGATCCTGTGCTTTTATTCTGTTCTGCTGTTAGCTTACCTGAATGAAGTTAACTATGTCTTATATGCACCATTGGTGGCTCTGATTACACCATGGTAGCTGGAATCGATTCATGGATGGTTGATTCACAGTATGCCGCGATTTCACAACTGTTAGTTTTGTTTTTATACAACAAAGCACGAAAGTAATTATTATTTATATAATCCGTTACATTTTATTCCTGGAACAGTCTTAATAAATCCAACTCGAGTTAACGAGTTGCATCAGATAAATTCGTTCCTGCTGCGCAGTCGCGAATCTATCGATAAACTCGTCAACTCTCGTGGGATTACCTATGATAATCTGTTGATTTTAAAAGGGTGTGTTTTATGTTTAGAAGGAATAGAAATATAAACTTTTGTTGTTTGGAAGCAATAACCTAACAGTACCGGTACTAGATAAAAGAATTTTATGAGATTGGTACGAGATACTGTCAATTAGTTTCTTGAAATGTTCAACAGCAGGCCGTGACTAACAAGACACGTTCCTATACACAACCAGGAAGCATTTCTCTTATTACAGTAATCCAAATAACTTATTTGTCTAGCCTTAATCCGCAAAACGTTTGAATTTAGCCACATTTTCTTTCTCCTTTGAGTCCTTCATTAGAAAAAATGCTTGAAACGTATCGGATGCGAATAGTGATTAATGAGACAACTTGTGCTTCAGCTTTCTCCAACAAGCAATGAGTCAGTGCCTCAAGCAGCTCAACATTTCCGGACACTCACATTGCTTTCGCTATCCCAAGCCAAGGGCGATCATACCCGGGGGCAGGGGGGGGGGCCGTGGCCCTAGCTCTCAGAGAAAGGAAAAAATGTATATTAATAATTATAGTCAGGTGTTTTTCTTTTAGGACAATTATTTAAAAGCCAGTAGAGTCATACAAAATTTGCAAAATTTTACCAAATCGACAATATATATAAGCAGAATCCACAGTGGATTAGGAAAGGGGGGTTCCGGACCCCTAAAAATCAAAACCTAAAATTCAATTTTTATATTTAAAAAATTATGAAATTAAACGATTTTTGTTGATGTGTGGAATATAATATAGCAGTTATTCTGTTTTCATAACGTAATGAGTACGCTATTATTTACATTGCTCCATGTGTTATTAAACTTCTGTTATAAATAGTAATAAGTGTTATAACTTAGGTAACGATTTCTTGTTTACGTTGGCATATCTTAGAGTATGGTAAACAGATTTTCTAACTAGTTTTTTACTGCTAAAATAGCAAAAAATGCGATTTTCATTAGTTCAACATTTAAAAATTTCCCGGGGGTGGACACCTGACTTAGGTAACATTTTTTTGTTTACATTGGCATGTCTTAGAGTACGGTAAACAAATATGCTAACTAGTTTTTCAGTGCTAAAATAGCGTAAAATGTTATTTTCATTAGTTCAATATTTAAAAATTTTCCGGGGATGGACTCCCAACCCCTCTTTCTTGGGGGTAGGGGGTATTCAAACCCCCCGGTACTTTCGACCCTCCCCGAAATTACTCTCTGGCTACGTCGTTGTTGCACTTATATTATTAATATAAAAAACTAACTAAAAACTAGTTAGAAAATCTGTTACAAAGTGGCCCAAGAAGTTAGAAAATATCATATGGGCACCCTTGTCCCAAGCATGGATTTTGTTATTCTCTTGCTTCTCGTTCCGAAATAGAATAAGCGGCGGAAGTGCGCATTCAGTTGTTTCATTCTTATATAACTGCAGCCCTGATCTGAGTGAGGCAGGTTTCATGGCTAGCTAATAACTACCCTTCAGTTTATTCGTAAAAATAGATGAAAACTTTTAGCGATAATTGCACAAAATTTGAACTAGCTAGAAACCTCGAAAAATGAATTTTCTGTATGTAAGAGATAATCGTCGCCGTCACGTCATCAGCAGATGGCTAATTGGAAAGTAAAATTCTTATTGCTTTTTTTTTTTGCCGTTTTTCTGCTTTGGCTGCCCACATTAAAGTCTAGGCCCTGGCACCAAATACGGTAGTGGACCCCTTTCGTGTTCAGAATCGCTTATTTTTAGAACAACAATCTGATGTGGAACTCACATAACTCTCTCTGCTCAAATAAAAGCTTTCGTCTTACAGTATAATAAATTATGTATGACATTCTCTTCATGTGTCGGTGTGGTCTTGTGGTAAGCGTCGTTGACTATAGAACCGTCGGCCCGGGCTCGATCCCCGGTACCTCCTCGGATTTTTCTGAGACAGGGAGGTCTGGTAGGGGTGCACTCAGCCTCGTAATTCAAATTAAGGAACTACTAGATAGAGAATTAGCGGCTCCGGTTATGGAAACCAACATTAACGGCCGTGGGAGTCTGCATGCTAACCACATGCCCCAAAATCCTGCCACCTGCCTATGGTAGATGACGCAGCAGTCGGGTGGTAGCCCTTGTCCCTTCAGGGATGTAGCGCCACGGAGTTTCTTCATGTAAATTCGTTGTAAAAATGAACAGAATATCGTTACCACATCACATCGAATCCCCGAAGGATACATAACCGAAATAAATACATACACGCAACTTTCTTTACTCTAAGCATGGCCAATACATCTTTATCACTTCATATTCTGATTTAGAATAAGAGGCCATTTTGCAAAGAGTGCTCATTCAGTTGTTTGAACCTGATGCAAAGCTTTATTGTTCATCAGGCTAGACTGAGTTTCTACAAAGAGTGGGTGGCTTATAACTACTTTTCAGATAATTAAAAAAAAGTTTAA
Organism: Ectobius pallidus; assembly: GCA_964059195.1. NCBI lineage: Eukaryota > Metazoa > Arthropoda > Insecta > Blattodea > Ectobiidae > Ectobius > Ectobius pallidus. The sequence goes on along the minus strand of CAXKWD010000004.1, from coordinate 176,960,235 downwards.
AATATAAGATGTAGTTCTTAGTACAAGCACCCCATGTACAGTCGGTCAAATAAAAAACTTCGGGACTCGTATGCAGTTAAAATTAAAGTTTTAACGCATTAGTTCACAAGTTTCCTATAAAAAACATAAAATACAGGTCATTTTCGGAACATATGAGGCCATGCGACAGGAGGGAAAAAATGAACGAGGGAAAAAATGAACAACGCGAAAAGCGCAACACACGATATTCAACTTAATGTATTGTCATAATTCATTTTGCTTTGTGTCATCGCCACATACAAATGCTAAAGTGAGAGAAAGTGTAGTTAGGGCTGTAATTGACCTGCATTTTTCGGCCTCTGAAGCAGCGAGAAGGTTCCATATTTATGAAAGAGCAGCTCAGAGGTGGGAACTTCACTATAATGCGACCGGAAGTTTTCATAGGAAGCGTGGATCTGCGGAAGGCGGCGCATTTCGATGCTAGATTGGTTGCAAAAGTTGAGCGTAAGTAATTGATTTTGCACTAGAAGTACCGGTATTATAAAATAAAATCTTTAAAAAATGCTCCTTGAATAAACATATTCCTCGCGAATCTATTAATTATTAATATTATAAAAATCTGCAACCAAGAATATGGCGGATTTGAGGCATATAGCCACAGCCTTCTATACATGTTTGTTTTGGAACAAAACTGACTAAATAATCAAGAAAATACATGGATAGACAAGAGGCATGTGTGAACCTAACCTTAAGTCTTCCTGTACATGCGCATATGCTCGTTCGTGATACTTAATCAAATACCGCCCGACGTTTTTTATTTGACCGACTGTACAAAATTTAAACAAAATAGTTGCAACCGTTTCCGAGAAAATCGCAGAAAAAAAATCTTCGTGTAAAGTCACCTTAAAAATAAGATAAAGTCGTCGCCAATCTTCGCGTCACATCCTCAGAAGGTACATAACTCAAATACAATTTTTTTTTCTTACGATTTTCCGTTCTGGGACTAGGCTGTTCACATACACACCGAGACATGTTTCCGAAAATAGTAATTTTGTATTCAGGGATCCTCAAAACGTGTAGGCCTAGTCTATGTTAAAAACTCAACTTCGAATTTAGGGGTACCCTACCTATAGTAGGCCTACCTATGGTACGGGCAGAGGAAGTAAAAAAGTATAAACAGATTTTAAGTATTCTTCCTTTCTTTCTTTCTTTCTTTCTGTAGGGATCCAGGCCCAGGACTAGAAAGTAGGCTGGTGTCCCTAACAGAATTTGCAATAGGATTTTCGGAGGACCACTGGATTATAATCCAGAAAATATTTAAGTTTAGAATTGCAGGAATGTTGAAGGAAGCAGGAATAATGGATAGAGAAAATTGTTGCTTTATTCTTCTTATTCTTAGCTGTAATTGGCAATAACCAATGTTTTATTATGATCTGCTATCTTTGCTAAGTAGATTTCAGGAAAGTTGCCAGGTTGATTTATTATTATAATATAATATGGTTTGTTTCCACAACAACAATTCAAGTAACTTTATTTTTTGTTCAAATAGTTACAATATAATAATTGAGCTGTATTGGCTCAGAATACTACTGCAGTATACTTTATCTGCAAGTAGGAAAAGAGAAGCTGCAAATATTTGCCAAAACTTCTTAACGTGATAAACACTGAATTACTACTTTATTACAAGCAAGAATGTTAGACCATATCTTCAGTCTTTAATAAATTGTTCAAGATTTAATACGGCAGCATCTTTGGCTTGCACGTAGTGAAAAGAGGAGCTGCATGGATGCCAAAACTCCCTAGCATTATACAAACAGTCTTTTACTTTAAATAACACAAAGATGCTAAGCCTTATTTGGCTTTTGTGTAATGATACAGTATTAGGATTTGAATTACTTAACTTTGTTTGTGATTACATCTGATGAGAATGTGACTGCATTTAGCCGGACTGAAGTTAAGGGATGTACAGTTATTGAAGCTGAAGTTCTGTGTTGCTGTGGATCATCCTGAACTGTGGCCAGTAGCGAGTCCTTCCAATGGCTGCAAGCTACGCTCCCTGAAGTTCTAGTGATGTCCAAATATCCACCACCTAGTAGATTAAATCGTGGCTGATAACGCTGTTTCCATGCTGAGTCGTGTAGAAACTGTACTATTATATATTCAGACTTGTGGTCTGTTGCTAAATTGGGGCTGTGCCCTTACGAAGCGACGATCGGTGAGAGAGTGAGTGAAAGTCTAACGGCCAAAATGCGTTCACATAATCATCTTACAAAGAGTCAAGTTCTAGAATCCTATGGAAGGCGCTTCTAGAAGTATCCAGTAGCTTCCATCCGTAATTAGGGTACATTTAAAGAGAATGACATGCTGTAATTATTCTGTAACATAAAAAATTGGTATGTGAGCATTTGCATTATAATTGTAATGTATAATTACCACTGCCTTCTAGACTGTATCACTCGTGTTTACTCGTGTATACACTGCCTGTCCAATACGGCTAATTTTGCGTACTCGGCGACATTACAGATAGCAGCACCATTCACACCCAGATTGCTTCTTGTTTTTTGCTACGACATTGTTGATTATGTAGTGCTGTCACCGCCGTCTCGTAATATAGTAAAATTCTCTTGGGAAATGTACCCTAAAAATGTTCTCAAAGCATAAATTGAATGTTTAAACTTGTATTATTCTAGGCACCGGTACTTAATTACTATGAATAAAATTTACTACCAATACGTCTAATTAATTTATATTTATTTTAATTATTGCTCCAAAATTCCATTTTGTCATATACTGGAATAATATTACGTTCTAAACAAATAACACAAGTATCTGTGTCTGTTTAATGCTTATTTTGACGCAGCAAACGCATAGAAGCAATGTACGGTAATGTATAGGGCAATGCCTTCTAGACTCTGTTACTCGTGTATTCTCGAGACGGGGGTTGTATAGGTGGCGGTTATTGCTGCAATCTGGGTGTGAATTGTGTCGCCTCTACTGGAGAAATTATGCAATTGAGCAATACTCTAAACTCCATGTTAAAATAAAGCATAGGACAGGCAGTGTAATTCTCGAGACGGCGCTGATAATTACAGAGAAATTTAATATTTTTAATGCGATGAATAATCGATCTATTCATAAAGCTGCTTCTATAATCGATTGCACTAATCGATATGACGCATATGAGTAAGCTAGTGTATTCTGGCTGTAGCGCCAAGTAAATGTTAATGAGCTGGCACTCGACTTATCGATATCAGTTCGATGTCGGCAATGCAGCTTTCTGTTGCTAATTGACATTAATTATATTATCTAATGATAATAGCTAATAGTAACAGGAATAAATATGCAGAATTATTCCCTAGATTATTACAATACAGAATGTAGTAAATATTTTCTTTTACTAAATGTAAATAAATAGGTACAAGAGTGCCAAGAATTCTGTCTACTGGTAATTGGCATCAGTGCCATCTAGTGATTTGTATTAATACTTCATTACTAGTAATTGCTATAAAAGTATAAAAAATAGGCTCTAAGCTGTACGAGCTTACACTTTCTTTCTTTCTTTCTTTCTTTCTTTAGGCCTACCTTAGTTTTACCTCTCTCTTTTAAGGACATTTAAGCGACCCACGTCGCTCGGGCCTAAGAAGGGCCGCTATATCGGGAGAGGGATTATGTATGGAACACATACATACTTTTTTGAGTAGACAAGGACATGGAGGACCTCCCGGATTAGTGATCAGCCCAATGCCGGAGTCACCTCCGAGACAACGCGAACACACAAGATGAGACAAACCATCACTGTAACCAGAAATAGTTTGCACTCACCTGATAGCTGGGTTTTTTCTTTATTGGTTGCTCCTTTTCGTATGCCTTCTGTTATTCATGTCTCACAGAAAATAAAAATTAATCACATAATCAAATAGGCCTACAACATTTTGTACTAGGACATTTATGCTTTATAAGAAACGAGTGTTATTACGTAAGGGATTGCTAGCTATAAACTACAGCTCATTTTTCTACCCTAAATTTATTTTTCTGACTTTTATTGAAGCAAAATCATTTAATACATCTCTCTCTCTCTCTCCCCCTTCCTCTCTCTCTCTCATCCTATGACCCATGTTGGGGCGAAGGAGCTCCAAGTGGAGGTTTCTGTTACCTATGTGAATTTTCTTACGCTTATTTTCCGAGAGGGGGCAGAGGGACAGGTGGTAAGCCCATCGCCTCCCAACCCCCTCAGGAAACTAAGGTATTACTTGGACGTGAAAGGGCCGAGAAATTTTGTCCAGAGGCTCTAATTTAGGTTTAGAGTTCTTTTACGTGTGGTATATCTACGACACGGGCCCCCCGGCTTAAAGTCCCTCCCGGAGGGCTCCGTGCCCAGGATTTTTACGTCCTGAAAAACCCATCGACTGCCGCCGGGTTTGATCCCGCGACCTTCGGATCTACAGTCTGATTTAAACAACCTGCGACTTGAGACAGATCACTTAAAGTTGAAAACTGGGAGAATGGGCTGTATTACGTTGTATTACTTGTATTTGAGTGTCTGTCAGCTGTTGACCTGTACTCCAAATTGCAAACATTTCACGTATCTTCAGCAGAGCCATAGAAAAATACATTTCCACCAACTGTTACAAGTCGCATGTTGTTTAAATCAGACTTTAGGGGCACGCTATCTCTAGACTTCCGCAGGCGACCACTGAATACATCATTGAAATCAATTCCTGAAGGAATTTTATGATCAATGGCTGGATCTCTGATAATACCTCTTCCTCCCCGGGAAATACCTCTTGAGTATTTCTCTCTGTGCTAATAGGGCAAAGTTCAGAGTCATTAATTTTCTCACCTTCTGGAATGCAACTGGAACCAGATGATGATGAAATAATATCGTGACCCTCATGTTTGATCTGAACACATGTTAAAATCTGTGGTTTTCTGACGAATTATTGCCCTTTTTACTTTCTCACATATACGTAGTATACAGAAAGTACTGTGATCGTGACAAAAAACCGAAATCAAGATAACACCGGAAATACATTACACAATGCCTAGAAGCATTTTTGGAAGGACGTCTGTCCGTCTGTCTGTGGACAAGGACAGCAGGTAAACAGTTCATTGTATTTACTTCATTTTTTTTAAATTAAGGACTTTGTAAATACTTCTATAGACCATTTACATCACGGCGACTCTCAAATTCAACTTTATTTCCTCAAGGGCTTCTACGATGGCTTGAAGATCTGCAACAAGTGAAACTAACGAAGTACAAAGTGACGAGGTTAGGAAAAAACTCGACGACACGACTGGGAGAAACAAGGATTTCTTTGACTTTCTAACTGAACTCTCCGATACAACTAACAAAGTTGATATTAGATTGGTTATATATATCATCACCCAGAAAGACGACGTCATCACTGAACTTCGGGAGAAGGTAAACATCTTGACTCAACAAGTAGACTTTCTTACGAGTCAGAGGAAGATAGGTAGCGATAATGTTTGTAATAAAACAACAATAAACGATGCAGAAAATATCAATATAGGTGAAGAGAATTTGAGTAATAAAACATTACCTCACACCAAGCAAACAAGTTACAGTACAAAAAATAATAATAGATTTGACGAAAATAATAACAAACAGAACAAGGGTCACAGCAATGCTCAAGTAGAAACCTCTTCGCAAGAACACTCAATGGCTGTGTGTTCTCCAGGTTCCAGTAACTCGAATCCATGTACATCGAACTCAACCAAAATAAGTTGGAGTGAAGTCATAAGAAAAAGGTCAAACAGAGTAACCCTGGTTGGTAAGAAAACTGACAATGGACAAGTTGTGAAATTGCAGGGTGTCCCTAAATATGTTCCTCTGCATTTGTATAGAGTAGCACCGGACACGAAAGCTGAAAGTGTTGTAGATTTCCTTAAACCCTCTTTTCCAGAGGTGAAAGTGGAAGGTTTAACCTCAAAACACCCGGAACAGTATGCCTCTTTTAAGGTGTTTATATATGATATAGGGTTCGGATGTTCATGACATATCATATTTTTATCCTGACGTCTAATCTTGCCGCAAACTGAAATTAAACACGAATTGCACTTTTGTTATCCTAATTGGACCGTTTTTATTTTGCATATAAAGTCATATTTTGGACATTTTTATAGTTTAGGTCATATTTCGGCCATTTTTTAATTTAATGTCATATTTAAGTCATAAATTCGGTAAAAGAGCACAATTGCACAGGTCATATTTTGGACATTTTTATAGTTTTGGTCATATTTCGGTCATTTTTTAATTTAACGTCATATTTCAGTAATAAATTCGGTAAAAGAGCACAATTGCACAGTATACTGTAGGCACTAAATCGTAGAGTTAAAATTTTTTCGAGAAAGAGTTACTAATATTTTGGTTTGACTGTAACTGGAATGTGAAGGGACAGTAAGTAACAAGTGCAGGTAGTTGAAGCACAATGCACGGGGTTTTACCGCCTTCCTCCTTGTTGTTGACAACTTTCAATAGATACAGTTTTAAAAGATTTTCAGTTCGCACTTGCAGTGGTATCGGGTAACATCAAAATGCCGAAAAATAAGTGTTCTGAAAGTGTAAAACTAAAAAGTTTTGTTAAGGAGTTTGGAGAAAACCACTTCTGCACCGACGGGAAAATTTTGTATTGCAAAGTGTGTGAAATTAAAGTGACGGCTGCAAAACGATTTAATGACGTTCTTCAAATATGCACCTGTGACATCCTATAACGTCGAAAGGAGCTTCTCGCGGTTTAAGACGATATTAAGTGACAACAGGAGAAGATTTCTATTCGATAATCTTAAAATGCACGTGGTTGTATAGTGTAATGCAGACAAAAAAGGAGACTGAAAACTGGTACGTATTAGCCTACTTTGAAATTTATTTCATTAATTTAATGTTTATGCCCAATTAATAGAAATTTAATATTTAAATTAATGCAATTTTTCACGTTTTATAGGGACACGCATGGACCACAAAATATTATATTGAAGTGGTGAAGCAATCACACAGAAGCAAATGCTTTAAAATTAGATGTCCATTACAAGCAAAACTGTGAATAATATGTAAAATTCTTAAAAACACGATCCTGATTGCATTCATGCGATGTAGTAATTTAGTTTCATTAAACGTTTAAAAGTGGAACATTTATTATTAGAAAATACTTTCTTTTATTAGGTCATATTTACGATTTTTTGGGTCATATTTAGTCATTTTTAAGGGCATATTTAAGGTCATATTTTCCAGTTTTTTAGGTCATAAACATCCGAACCCTATATGAACATAACATGGAAACAGCTCTGGATTCAAATATCTGGCCTGAAAATGCTTGTATTCGAGGTTTTTTTATATCTGGGCAACAAAAAAACAGTCGAAAGTTAGAAAAGAAGCAGTCCCTAGTCCGAGCTGAAGAATCGAATTGTGAAAAGATTAATAATTTTCCGAAACCAGAAGTGCATTCTGTAAGCAATGTTGATATTAGTGTCTTTCACTTAAATATACAATGTTTAAGAAATAAAATCACTGAACTTGAAGCATATCTAGAGGAGGAAAAATACTCCATTCTCACTTTTGCCGAACACTGGCTTCATAAGGACGAAGTTCAATTTTACAAACCAAGTGGATATTATTTGGTGAGTAGTTTCTGCAGAACTGTGCATGTTCATGGCGGAGTTTCTATATTTTTAAGTGAAGGAACAAAAGCTCATTCGATTGATAAAGTTAATGAACTATCAATTGAATTACATGCAGAATTCGCCGCTGCTAAGCTGGTGGACTTTAAAGTAGGCCTAATTGTAGTCTCTGCATATCGATCACCAAATGGTGATGTGAACATCTTTTTGGAAAGATTGCAAATGGTTTTTGATAGAATAACCACAAATGGAAAAAAACAGAATAATTCTCTGTGCAGACCTAAATATAGATGTTAACGCCAGTGATACAGTGGTTAGTAGCCTACAGAATATCTTAAAACAATATGACATTCATTATGTAAATAATCAACCAACATGTTTCAACTCATGCAGTGATAATATCTTAACCAATTTTAATGAAAACGATTATATTTTTGGGGTGACTGATCCAGCCTTGTCTGACCATGAAGCAATTTGGTTTAAAGTTGATACCCAATCGCATGACAGGCACATCGCAGGTACTGTAAAACAAAGAAATATAACCAACATAACAGTGGGTAATTTAATTAACTTATTGACCTATATTAATTGGTTTTTACTCTTGATTCATGATTGTTCTACTGCAAATTTTGAAGCAATGTTTCAAATTTTAATTGAATGTTACAATCAATGTTTTAAATTTAAAAATTTTAAACAATGGAAAACAAATCAACAAGGCAAGCCATGGTTCACTACTGAGTTAAAGAACTTTCGCAGTTATATCCAGACATTAAACAATTTGGGTAAAACAGATATATAAGCATTCATGAGCCACAGATTATTGTCTCTGTTGGACACTACATGAGAATATTATAGGAGAAAAATTCCTCCGGCACTGGGACTTGAACCCAGGACCTTTGGCTATTCGCGCCAATGCTCTACCAACTGAGCTAAGCCGGAGCTCAACTCACAGTGCCAGATGGAACTTCTCTCCTATGACTGATTGCCCTAATGGTCTACCTCACAGACAGACAAGTTATGTCATATGCAGTACTGTGAGGCACACTAAGAAGTGATTTTTGTGACCGGGCTCCCACTGTTATTGTACAGTTAACATTCAAGACAGATATATAAGCATTCATGAGCCACAGATTATTGTCTCTGTTGGACACTACATGAGAATATTATAGGAGAAAAATTCCTCCGGCACTGGGACTTGAACCCAGTCATAGGAGAGAAGTTCCATCTGGCACTGTGAGTTGAGCTCCGGCTTAGCTCAGTTGGTAGAGCATTGGCGCGAATAGCCAAAGGTCCTGGGTTCAAGTCCCAGTGCCGGAGGAATTTTTCTCCTATAATATTCTCAATTTGGGTAAAACTTCTACCAATACGATTATATTAGAATTATACAGGCACAAGAAAAATGAGTATAAAAGTAAATTAAAGCTTTCAAAGAGGCAGTACTATGAAAACCTAATCGATAATGCCAATAATAAATGTAAGAAAGCATGGGACATAATTAATTATGAAACTGGTAGGAACAAGTATAGTACCTCACTAAATGACATTAAACTTACGTCAGAAGATTTTAATAATTTTTTCATAACTTCTGTGAGGATAATTAAAGAGGGAATACAACAACCTGAAATAACATCGGAGGAATTATTATACAAAACTAACCCACCCAACTTGATTTTTAATTGGAGAAGAGTCACGCGGAATGATGTATATAAATCTGTCATGGAATTGAGCAACTCAAAGAGTCAAGATATCTATGGATTCTCAAATTATTTATTAAAGTGCATAATCGATGTTATTTTAGAACCGTTGGTTTACATTATTAATCAGTGTCTTGATCAGGGAAATTTTCCGGACTCACTTAAAATCTCTAAAATTCTGCCAGTATACAAACAAGGTGATAAAATCTTCCAGCCAACTATAGACCTATCTCATTGATTCCAGTTCTCAAACTGGAACTATAATATAGTTCTCAAAAGTATTCGAAAGTGTTATGCTTAAACAACTGGCAAGATATTTTGAGGAAAACAATTTAATATGCCCTGAGCAGTTTATTTTCGATCTGGGAGATCTACTACAATGGAAATCGAACAGTTGGTCGCTTGGGTCCTTGAAGTATTTGAGGAAAAGAGAAATGCAGCTATTTGTATGTGCGACCTCAGCAAAGCTTTCGACTGTTTGCCCCATGACATCCTGATAAAAAAAGCTGTCTTTCTATGGTATAAAAGGAAAGGAATTGTTAATTATAAAATCGTATCTCATGGGAAGACAACAATTTGTTGAAGTAAATGGTAAAAAATCATCGAGTAAGTATATAAATATAGGTGTTCCCCAAGGATCAATCTTAGGCCCTTTCCTTTTCATTGTCTACATGAATGACTTACCAGCAGCTTTACCTGAAAAAATTATTTCATATGCCGACGACACTACTGCTTTGAAAGCCTTTGACGAGAACACAAGTAACATGGCAAATACATTGCACAAATTGTCCGAATGGTTCAGCGCAAATGGTCTTAGTCTTAATTTGAATAAAACTAAGACTTTTATATTCAGTCTTCATAATAATGTTGGCAGTGAAAATCATGTCAAACTTTTAGGTATTATTCTAGATTGTAAGCTCTCCTGGAAGGAACATATTTCGGCCTTATGTAGCAAGTTGTCTAAAGTGAACTACTTATTAAGAAGACTAAAAAAGCTAATCCCAGCCAGAGCGCTATTGAATGCGTACCATGGATTTTTCCAGTCTCACTTGAACTATGGCATTCTATTGTGGGGAAACAGTGTTTCAGCAAGTAACGTTTTCACTATTCAAAAAAGAGCAGTCCTTATACTTAAGGGATGTGGCCCTAGAGAACACTGTAAGCCTATATTTAAGGAATTTGGCATATTAACTGTCACCTCTCTTTATGTATTCTCAACTGTGCTATTTGTGTATCAACATGTACAAGATTTTGTTCCTGTCAACGCCATACATTCCCATGAGACGCGTAACAATAATAACCTAACTGTACCAAGAAGTAGACTAACAAGGACTCTAAACAGCCATATTGTCAGGGGTGTTAAACTTTTTAATAAAATTCCTTTAAATGTTAGGAATACTAGAAACATTGGTGCCTTTAAGGAAAGATTAAAAGACCTGCTCCTAAGCAAAAACTTTTATACTGTACAGGAGTATCTTGATTGTAGCTTTTAATTTGTTTGTAAATTTTATATTTTGACTATGCCTATTTTAATCATGTATTAATCAATGGCTATAATAAAATTACATTACATTACATTACAACTGGTGTGACATTCTCTACTCGTGCTGACCTTCGTGTTTTAATCATTAAGTGAAGCGAACTGGGCAAATCCTTTTTAAGATTTCCCACTTTTATGGACTGGAGCTAGAATATTAAATAATTTTTGGACAGTTCCAAAACAGATCATTGCTGCAGTGCTGCTTCTTCCCCACAGAGTTTTAAAGATTGGCAAGTGCATGGGGAATAAATAGCCTCATTATTGGCTGCAAGTATGGCTGGCTTTGCTCCTTTATAGGCACCTTTCATATTGCTACTGTTGTCGTAGATTTGCTCTTTACAGTCTTTTACAGCTTTCGATGCTGAAAAATAGGTAAAGTTCATTCCTTTTTCTCAGCAATGAATTGTTCTGTAGCCTTGTAATCTGGCATGCTCTATATTGAGTAGTTCTACAATTGCATACTATTTTCAGAATGAATTTAACTATTACAATTATGGATAATTATCATTACAAAATGGCAACCAAATTTTGTGCACTGAAGTGCCGTTTCCCTCATAATTTTCGTAAATACCAATATTTCTGAGTGATTCTTTTTTCTATCTATTTGTAAATATTATATGAACAACATAGGCCTAAGCTAGAATATTTGGATAATCTGCAGTATAAATATTTTTAAGAAATAATTCATCACTTGTTAATTCTTTTTACAGATTTTTATATCAGAAATATTAAAAGAATAAATAAACTATTAAAGTTACATCAATAATTCTATAGATAGTGTTGTTCACTAATATCAAATATACTTTCATGAAAAATTTCACTGCAATATGTTAATAAATGTTTTAGTTATGAGGGAAACGGCGCTTCAGTGCATAAAATTTGGCTGCCATTTTGTAATGATAATTACCCATTACTGTAATAGTTAGATTAATTTTGAAAATAGTATGCAATAGTAGAACTAGTCAATATAGAGCATGCCAGCTTGCAAGTCTACAGAACAATTCATTGCTGAAAAAAAAAATGAACTTCACCTATTTTTCAGCATCGAGCCGGCGCGGTGGCTCATGCTGTAGCGCGTGAGCCTGGCATGCTAGCGGTCCTGAGTTCAAATCTCGGGGCCGGCGGGTGTGTCATTCGTGGTGGACGAAGCCGTGCCTTGGGGGGTTTTCTCGGGGTTCTCCCGTTTCCCCCTCTCATTCCACCAACACTCTCCACTTCATCTCACCTTTCCCCCTTTTCATCATCATCCCGTTTCCACTTCCGGTATCGGGCCTGCTTTGGCAGTCAGCGCCCTTTGGGGGCCTCTCCCGTCCTCCCCGCTGCTTGTGGTCAAGAGGTTGTTGGTGGTGTGTGTCGCGGACCTGTCGGGGCTCCGGTTGGAGGGACCGAAGGGGGTGGCGCATACGTGGCATGGTAAGAAGGCTTGCTGGATGTAGGGGAGCTCCGTGGGGGCCTGCGGGGGGATCTGCAGTCCTGGGCGGTCTATGGGCACGCAACTCATTCCATCTCGGAGGTAGGTACAATAAGCCTGCGGCTTCGGTGCTTAGGGGCGTTCCCACCCCGCCTCCCGCCTAAAGGGCACTTATTCAATTCAAATTTCAGCATCGAAAGCTGTATGTCCCCCCTTAAAGGAATTTCAAAATTTATTCAGCTTGTCCATGATACAACTCGCAATATCTTCTCCCCTTTTCTTTGAGCAATCTATGAAGCGCACTAGACGGTCTTCATTGTTGTATGGGAGATTGTCTACTTGCTCTGTCAAATTGACATACCTGATCAATACGTAGTTTGCTCCACATGTGAAGAGTCAGAAATAGCATCAACTATAAGTGAAAAATACCCTACATTTCTTCTTTCTTCTAAAATTCTTTTAGTTATTTCTGAGGAACAGAGACCGATACATTTATTTTGAATGTCATGTAAGATGTAGTGAGCTTGCATTCTATCTCCCTTCTCTTGAAAATAGCGAACTTAAGCCAAATTATCATAGGTAATCAATCACACGAGAGTTGGATTTATTAAGACATTCCATGAATAAAAGTGTAACGGATTAGAACTTACAAATAATAATTACTTTCGTGCTTTTGTTATATAAAAACAAAACTAACAGCTGCGAGATCACGGCATACTATGAATCAACCATCCATGAATCGATTCAAGTTACTATGTTGTGACAGTGTTACCAATGGTGCTTGTAAGACATAATTAACTTCATTCAGGCAAGCTAACAGCAGAACAGAATAAAAGCACACCAACTGGCTTGCACCGAATCAAAATTGTGTTTTAATCAATGTACATTTCTGTTATTTCAATTTCCAAACAAGTTATGTTGTATAAAATAATCTGTTTTCGTGCTGCTTAAATGGCAGCGTGTAACGTATTAATCACTGCACATTGATGCTTATATGTCCAGTAACGAGCAAACGATTTTATCAATAAAACATCATCCTCATATTTAATAGCAAGCATTTTATAAGATAAACAATCGTGATTGGTCTATATCGGATGAATTACTAAACGTTATTAGTCGATATCACACTCACGGCGTATGAGTGGAATAGTCACTTAAAATGGGATCGTAATTGGCCAGCAGCTCTAGCACTCCTAAAAGATTCCCATTTGATGGCTCACCGACTTTTTCCGTCTCCCCTCGGAAGGCTAGCAGTCTTTCAGTAAGAAATAAAGTGACTGCAAGTAGCCACTTTAAGATCTCACATCATGTTTGAATCGGAGGTGGTCCTGACATTGGGCTGATCACCCATCCGGGAGGCCCTCCATGTCCTTGTCTGGTCAAAAAAGTATGTCTTTGTGTTGTGATCCATAGTTCATTCCTCTCCCGACAGGTCGCGGCTCGGTGAGGCCCGGGCGGCGGGGGCCGCATAAAGGTCCCTATAAGGGAGAGGTAAAACTAAGTTACGAAAGAGAGAGAAAAAATGTTTGAATCTACTTCAAGAACATTCCTAAAAGAGGTTTATCTTTTTTTTATTTATTGGCTCAGATTTCCACTGCAGGTAGCACGATTTATGCCCGAAGCTAATTTCGTGTTCGGGCACGTTGTCAAGTAATATTTCCCATCTTCTAGCCGATGGAAAACCATTAGCTAATGTTAATGAAGAACGTTGAGACTGAGGCAATGTACTAAAAAGTTTGCATGGTAAATAATAAAAAGGTTGTCTTTATTCTGTTCCAAACAAGGCAATTCACCATTGGTCAACTTTTTGAAGTGAAACCTCTTTAGGCGTACTAGGAGTAAATCGAGAGCTAACGCAAAGTTGCGTTACGAACAAAATCGTCACGAAAGTAGTGGGGGTAAGTAGCAAGCATAGAGTTGTTATCGAAAGAGTGGGGCCACGGGAGCGCGCGGAGGAAAGGTACCAGACAATTAGTGGGGGGCTACTACTGCTTCGAGCTAGTGGCGTGGTGAGCCCTTCGCCATTATATATGGCTCTACTCGTTGCGTGAGCATCGTTTAAGCATCACTAACATTCTCGGAAACTTAACGAAAGCGTCCCCCGTTCATGTAAACAAACAGTGGCTACGATCAGTGACAGTTTGGGCATTAGTTCATCACAGCTGTGTTATTGTTTTATACGCATTTGATTTAAAATGCCGAATAAGTGAATTTCTTATTTAATTTTTTATTCAGATGATTTCCTTCTTCAGTTCGATATAATTATACGTATTCCTCTATTTCACTCTCAGCGTTGCCAAAGAAGTTTCACTTCTGTCGCGTGGCGTTCTACGCACCCGATTTTTTTTAACACTGACATTGGAACCGAATGACCAACAGAATCTTTGGGAAAACTGTCTGTAAGCGTTATATGGGGTACCTTAAATCATTATCTCTCTCAGAATTAGGATCACCTATATCAAAGTTATTGCTTGATGATGGTAACACTGATGGTTTTATGCAAGAAGTGGTAGGTACAAGCGAGTCTGTATTGGTAAGCTCAATTACTTCATCACGACTTTCACATTTGTCAATTTCACGTATTTGACCACTCATAGGATGAATAAGGAATAGCTTCGGGAAAATCCGGCATTGAGGAAGTGATGTGGATTTAGAAAACCGTCCCAGCGATGACTGTCCTTTCATAACCTCCTTAGTTCTGTTGTCTTTCTCTTTTCTCTTCTGAGCACCATTTTTATGTTTATAGTTGCTCAACATTCACTCGTACAAATAAAATCATGTATTAACTGGATCACAAGAAAAACGGCGTGACGACTTGATGAGCAACAACACTCTCAAATACGAATGGACTATCCACAGAGCAAAGAGTGCACTTTAAGACAGACTGGCCACTCTTACTACAAGAAACGGACAATGTCCTAGTGGTTTAGTCAGGAAACAGCCATTGCAGGATTTGTCGTTACAACAGTTAGATACGCAAGCACTCATTATACATCTCTTGTTTGCTACATCTCAAATACATTACAGTGCACGCCGCTTATTGTGATCACTTCGGGATGCAGCTAATCTGATAATTATTAGGGCTCGGATGTTTATGACATGTCATATTTTTTATCCTGACCTCCGTTCTTACCACAAACACAAATTAAACACGAATTACACACCTCTTACCCTAATTGGACCATTTTTATTTTGCATATAATGTCATATTTTGGTCATTCTTGTGGTCTTGGTCATATTTCGGGCATATTTGTAATTTGTCATATTTAAGTTATAAATTCGGTAAAAGAGCACAATTATACAGTGTTCGTACTACATGGTCGAGTTAAATTGAAATTTATTTAATTAATTTAATGTTTATGCCAAATTAATAGTAACTAAATTTTAAAGTTAATGCAATTCTTCATATTTTATAGGGACACGCAAGGTCTACAAAATATTACGAGTATTTGCAGCTGATTAAGCGAGCAAACAGGAGAAAATTATTTAAAAATATTTTATTACAAGTAAAACTGTAAATCGCCAAAACTGGAACATTTGTTTTTGAAAAAACTTTATTTTATTAGGTCATATTTAGGGGTTTTCGCTCATATTTAGTTATTTTAAGGGTATATTTGCAGTCATATTTTCCACTTTTATAGGTCATAAACATCCGAACCTTACTGATAATATTAACCGATTGATAACAGTAGCCGAAGGAATTAAATGAAGGTTATTCATTCACATATAAAATAATACACTACAAAACAGGATTAAAAATATTTATTCATAAAAAATACGTAACTGTGAATTATTGAATCGCTCATAGGCTAATACAGTAATAGACTGCAAGCAACTCTTTTTCAACCAGTAACAAAGTTTTTAATTGTTTTTACTTTCTTTTAGGAGTCCTTTAACTAAGTTACGAACACCTGTCTGTTCAAGTCATTTCATTTTACACTAGCCATCAATGCATGTCAACACTGCTTTCTTCATAAATCAAAAGCTGCAGCTTAACTGAGGGGTGAATCATGTTTTATTGCTTAAAAGAGGAAGTTAGATAATGGCACTTGCTCGAACTGGTCATCTTGTGAGCTGGGAACAATACTTACAACACAATACAGTTGAGTTAGAAACAAACCCTAAAAACAAAATTTTGAATGACATACAGTACTTGGAAATAAAGCTACGGAAATGTGATTACATAAACCGAATCTTTGATCACAGTAAACAAGCAGTTTTTAACGTAACAGTATTAATTATACTGGACTCCATAAAAGTGTTAACATTACATGACATCCGCGATTACATTAAGCGGCGTTCACTGTACGTATTTATTAAAAACATTTATATTAGGCCTATACATTATTCTACAGGGTGGGCCAAAAGTCACGCACATAGGGTAGGGATATAATCCAATCCAATGGATTTTGCGATACGGGGGTACCTGAAGGCAAAAGTACGAGGTGGAGATCAGGGATGAAAACCATCTTCGAGAGCGAATTGTAGTAGAATGCCTTTCTACAGAACATGGGCGACCGTTTACAGACGTGTTTTGATTTGAACGGTTCTCATATTGAAAACATAACCACAGAATAGTATAATCCACGGGTGCGCAACTGGTTCACATTGTGCCACTGTGCGGTGGGGTAATGTCTCCCACTACAGTCGCCCTTGACGTCAGAATAAAGCAGTTTCGACGTGACACAGAACATGAAGAGCAGGTTTCATACGTCACAGCATGGGTGGGGTACTAAAGCGTTTCCCCGTTGCCCAGGTATGGTATAATCCCTATGGTGCGTGACTTTTGGCCCACCCTGTATATTCGACTCCATAGATGATAACCAAATTGTAGTTTTTGGAACCCAGGCAGAGGGAAAGAGAAGACCTGATGGTCATTCTCTACCTCTCTCTGTGGCGCTACACCCCTGAAGGGATAAAGCTTACTACCCGACCGCTGCGTCATCTACCATAGGAAGATGGCAGGATTGGGGGACATGTGGTCAGCATGCCGACACCCATGGCCGTTAATGGTTTCCGTGACCGGAGCCGCTACTTCTTAATCAAGTAGGTCCTCAGTTTGTATCACGAGGCTGAGTGCACCCCATTCCAGACCTCCCTACCTCAGAAAAAATCCGATGATCGAACCCGGGCCTGCGGCTCCGTAGCCAGCGATGCTAACCACGAGACCACACGCAAGCGGTTGTCTTATCTTTACCAAGCTAAATAATTACATTAAATTTTACTGAGTTTTCAGGTAGACGTAAGATATGAACTTGTACGATTTGATCTGGAACCGAACCCGTGACCTTTCGATTTGTAGTGCAGTGCCTCGACCAACTGCGCCAGGCGTAACCCCATAGTAAAAAGAACGTTACGATTTTACTGTCGTGGAATGTAAATATAGACTACCCATGGTGCAAAGTGTAGTACTGCAGTCGAATACACGGAAACCGATGCTTCTGGTTTCTTCTAGTGTTTTTCTTCATTTAAAGTTGGCAATGAATCTCCGTATCACATGTGTCCCACACCAGTCCTTGATGAGCCAGTCTCTTATTGGTTTGAATTCAAGTCCGAATACACGCATGTGAATAACGCTCAGGCCTAGGTGAGCTGTGAAATGGGGGTGGAGTATGGGAACATTCTATTTCGGTGGCGTTACAACGAATGTTCACACTAGCTTTTGTACGAGTACGACTCATATTGGTTTGATGTCAAAGTCTGGCACTCAAACATTAACCTATGGACACAGTCGGTTTCAGGTTCATGGGCAAAGGAGTGAGGGGAATAAGGCAAATATTAAGTAGAGGTTTATCCTTTGCTATGCATCCACCAACGAGAAAAAGGATATGAGCAGGGGTGGAGAGTGGGCCTGGCGGATCCGGTAATATTGTATTCCCTTACCAACAAAAACCACTGCGCATTATATCGGAAAGAATCCGTGCAGTCAACTGTTCATATCCATTCCTTCTGGTGGCCCTGCGGTCGACTTAGCCTCTAAGAGAAACGAGTACCAGGAGCAATCCTGGGTTAAAAGCGGTCGGTGCGTAAGGCTAACAGCATTACCAACTTCATGTTCCGAATGTCTAAACAATCTGGAAGCCTCAACTACCTGGAACCCAAGATGCATCATTACTAATATAGGGACCACTTCTGAAAATGCGTACTTCTTTCAATCTAACTCGAAAGCGAGACACGAAATGTTCATTTTAATGCCACATCTATTTTATATTTCAAACTTCGTATGCATCTTCTACCCTAGTTGAGACAGTAACTACTAACTAAGATCAGTAACTAAGAACAGTAACTAAGAACTAATACACCGTCGCTGTATTATTACCAACTAGTTTAAAAGACCCGGCGTCGCCCGGGTTTTGTATTTTGTAATTCGTAATTAACTTATGAAGGACTTTCGATATTAAAATTCTAGGTCCTTTTATAGGTATTTAGAATTTGAAATGAGGAAGAATGACTTATCACACTCAAACTATTCGATCAGAAAACGTTTGATACAGCTTTTTACGGCTAATAGAGGATGTAGAATTTTGAATCCCATCGCTTGTACACAGCAAGCCTGGTAGGGGTTCACATAAGAAGAAACAGTAATTCCGGTAACATAAAATTGTATTGTTTTTGCGGAATATTTTATTTCTCACTCTAATGTTACCATAAAACCGTTTTGGGGATGAAAATAAACAGACATGCGATATTGCTTTCATACATCCCTCCCCAAAAACATCCGATAAAATAATATACATATAACCATACCTCGTACTGTTTTCTGTATGTCCAGGGTAGAGAAAGTTATGTGACTGCATTATTTTCGTGGATTTCATAATTTAATATTTATTTATAACATGAATTATATTGGTAGCTTTTCTAAAAGTCCCACTTCAATTATTTCCAAACCCATCTGAGAAACAACTGGAAACAATATGTTGCCATGCCAACTGTGATTTGGATTTCATAATTCTGTGTAAAAAGGGATTAAGTATACTCAAAAACATTTTATTTTTGGCATTTAAAATCAAAATTTTGCAAAATCCTTTCTTAGTGAGCACCTACATTATGAAACGAAGGTACTATCAAAATTCCAAGTCTCTACCTGTTATAGTTTAGGCTCTACGTTGATTCTCTGTCAGTCAGTCATTCAGTCAGGACAAAGCCTCTTATATATATATATAGTTAGGCTAGATGTTTCCAAATTTGAATTATCAAAATCGTTAGAGCAATTTGTTTCAATAAACATTTGTGAAAAAAAAATCTCATAAAAACTACCCTTAAAATTTTAGTTACTGAAACTAAATTCTAGGAAGGCAAGAAGAATCCAACAAAATCGCTAACAAAAAATATAATTAAATACAATTCACTGCTTACTTGCAACGGACCTGCACAGACAGACAGGCGGACATCACTGTGAAAACGCTTCTGGATATCGAGAAACATGAGTTTTTCAGTGTTACGCTATCACTATACTTTCTCTATAAAGCAAAAATCAGAAATAAATCTCTGTCCTTTGTGTAAACAGCCATCTTTTTTTTTTTGGGGGGGGGGGGCATAAATAAATACAATATACAGTCAACACTCGATATAATACCATCATCCGTTCTCTAACATTTAGTGGCACTAAGCAAGGGTGGCACTGCAACGGAATTTAATTTTTAAAATAAAAATTGCATAATATTTTATGTAATATTGTATTATTTTACTGTGCTGTATTATGATAAATTTAATAAAAAGTAAATCAAGAACTTCAGCACAAAATAAAATACTGTACAGTAACTCAATTTATTACAGTAGCCTATATGTCTAGTGCTACAGTGCACAAAGGCGTTGAAAATCATCGAAGTGATTAACTGTAACTGAGTAACTGTAGTGTAGTGTTTTACAGCTAAAAGAAGTGAAAGTTTGAAATGTCTCATTGTATGAAGGGCTCCTTCTACCTGCTCCACCCTCACGAAGGCTCTCTGTCCGACTTCTTAATGTATCTTCCTCATATCACCGCACTACATTTACAGTTAGTGGCAGGGGAACACTCACTTCTTTGAAATTCAGTACAGTATGTTCCTTAAATAATATTCCTAACGTCCACGCCAATTTCAAAAGAATTCTGAAGATAAAAAAAAAATTCACTACAAGTTATATTTTGTAAAAATCTTGTCTTATATTCACTGGCACTAAATGAATTGGCACAGTAACGAGGTTTCTTATTAATTTTGTATGGGAGAAGATCCGTTCACTTGCATTTATGGCGCAATGCGAGGGTGGCATTTGTAAAGAGAGGCATTATGTCGAGTGTTGAATGTACTACAATAATTATTATTCATAAAATTCATATGTTGCAGAAAATGCAAATTGTACAGGCCAAGCCAAAAGCATCTATTCTTATACAATTCAACGGCCCTAAAAAGGGCGCTCACTCGCTCGCCCACTTCGTGAGACATCGGTGTATACTCGGCGATGTTCGTCTCTCGCAGTCTAAACTTTCACGAAGACTACAAAATTAGGAAAACCGTTTCTTTATTATATAAGACCTAAGTGAAATGAACACAATGAACAAATATTCTAATTTTATTTTTACTTACAATTTTCATAGCTCTGAACAACAAACATTTTAATAAACTGCCAGTGTAAATTTATTTAAAATCTTGGATTCAATTAATAATGGCGGGCGAAGCAGGGGGCACCACCTGTAAAATATTGATGGTTTAACTCTTGAAATATGGCTGATAATAAAAATCTAAACAAACCATTCCTTCCCTTGAAACATTATATAATTTCTGAAAATTACACTGAATTGATCCAATAAAATTTACATCATATTCATCTGTCAACAAACAGTTGAGAAACAATACGTATTATGTGTTCACAGTTAGCTTTGGAACTGCATAATTGAATCTGAGATAGTTTTTTTCAGGCGGCGCTTTCTAATCGTGGAATGTACTCTGAAGCCGGAATTTTAGCTGTTTTATTAATTATTAATGGCTTAGTTTATGAATGATTCGCGTGCAAGTGTTAATAAATATAATGCTTTAATAGTAAAGTTATTATACTCTTAATTTTTAATTTTTAAATTAATTATCGTGGGCGAAGCCACGGGCACCTACTAGTTTAGTACAATACAAACAAACTGACAAAACTACAATAATACACGGATTGCATAGAAAGAGTAATTCTAGACGAAGAACGAGCAAAATATATAAATAAATAAATAAATAAAATATGCCTTTCGTGTCCGATGTAGGGCAAAGGCCTCCAAAGAAGGGTTTAGCTCCTCTTATCTAGCACGGCGAGCTACTCCGCGCTAGTGAAGTTGCTTGTGATTTTGAGCGTCATGTACACTTGAACTTTAGCACTTAGTCTTGAGCACTAAGACTTGCTTATTGTTCAGGGTTTTCCCCAGCTCTTTCCACTCATTTCTTCTTGTGGTTACCCTAGTCCATTGTTGGCTCACTTGATCCTTGGAGAGGTCCTTCCATCTCCTTTTTGGTCTGCCGCGCAGCCTTCTTCCTTGTCTGGGGTCTCACATGGTACTCCTGTAGGTCCATCTGTCGTCCACCAATCTTGAAACATGGCCGCCCCATCTCCATTTAGTGCTTGCTGCTAGGTGAGCGATATCTGTCGTTTTTGCTGATTGGAGTAATGTAACATTGGGGATTCTGTCCTTCATTGACTGTCTGACTTTTTCTGTCAGAAATAGTGAATTGATACAACATAAACAATTTTATGAATTGTTATACTCCTACACAGAACAGCACCGCCACAGAGAGAGGTAGAGAATGACCATCAGGTCTTCTCTTTCCCTCTGCCTGGGTTCCAAAAACTAGTAGCCTACTGTGTCGTTCAGGCTGTTCTCGGCACCCGTATTCAGGGCCGTAGCAAGGTCCTTCTGCGCCCTTGGCGGGTTTGACAAATCTGCGCCCTCCTCTACTGGGGGGTCTGAATAATTTTTTTAAATTTCTGTAAAATTGTTTATTATTTTATTATAAAAACACTGTTATTATCAAAGAAAACCTAAACCTCAATTAGAAAATGAACTAAGTGTTGGACTTTCAAGGTACTGAAACCTTATTTTCAGACGCTTGAACTACTTAAAAAAGAATTAAATAATAAAATCTAGTATCAAAAGTAAATTACATAATAGGCCTGAGGCCTACTAAAATGTTTAACACATTAATATAGGTAGAAGTATTTTTTTCGAATAGTTGAACCACTTTCATCTCAGTAATAACATTTGAATTTTTATTGTTATATCATTCCATATTGTTCACGATTTATGTTATACTCTGTCAATAAAAAACGTGTTAATTAAAGGACGTTGCATGACTGCTTTTTGTTTGTAGACTATCGGCATAATACTACAGATAGTTCACGTGCAGTAATTTTTAATAACCTGAAAGATTTCTTCCATTAACGTGGAATTTTTATTGCTTGATAAACTGTTCCAGTCTAAAAAAGGCGGAATTTTTCATGGTTAATTTTGCGCCCTCTCTGTACCTGCGCCCTTGGCGGGGGCCCATCTCGCCACCACCTAGCTACGGCCCCGCCCGTATTTCGTGTTATTTTGTTTGATATTTTCTTTTTTATAATAACATTTGTGTAGGCTACTTACAGGCTCAGATCATTCCCACATGGCTGTTGCGTTTGTTTTGCTTTCTTTTGTTTTCAGTGTGCGTGAGCCCGCTGTTTGTTTTGTTTTCGCGAACTTTAATCTCGTCCTCCGCTCGTTTGGTTTGTGTCCGCTATGATTTATTTTGGCGCTCCCCTCGCTTCCCGAGGTTGACGTTAACTCTGAGATTCGACTTCCGGCTTGCGGTGCGGCCAGGTCGTTTCCTACAGTGCTAGTTAATTTTTACACAATTAGACTTTTTTTTTTACGTATTTTAGACAGTGATTTTAAATATTTCTTCAGTTATAAAATGGTGTTATCTAATTTCTACGACGTCTCTCTCAATTAGACGCTTTACATGTTACATTCTATACGACACTGCAGACAAATCGGGTCTTCACCACGTGCGTATACTTGCCCTGGAAGATGGTATACTTGTTCCTTTAGTCTTTTTTAAGGATTTCACATTATTCTGGTGACAAGACATTATAGTGAAGAAACTATTTCACTGGATATAAGGCGTTAGCCGAGGCCAAATGTTACGTTATGTTAGGGAGGCATTCCTAACCTAACACATAATTCCACGCCTCTTAAAATATTCATATAGGCTATATCGATATCAATCACACTGGCTACATGGCTTAATTTGGCCGAGGCCATTACACTGAATAAGAAGAAGAACATCATTTTCTGAGTCTACGGAGTGAACTTACGGCGGGACTAAGTAGTGAGTGAGTATTTTCGGCGGTGAGTCCCGTTTGCACAGTCTTCTGATAATCCGCAGGTAAGCTTAGTTAATTTCTGAGTTGCCAGTTCTTGTGCTGGTGGGTTCTCAGTTTGATAATTTATTTTTTGTAACAGCTTTAAAAATGTGTCCCTAAAGTCTGGCCGTTGTAAGAAGGAAATCTCAAGTAAACAAAAACCAGTAAATCTGTCTCACTCTAGCACATTATTCGTATGACCTAAGAGTGAGACAGACATGCTGGTTTTTGTTTACTTCAGGTTTCCTTCTTAGCTCGTCTCGGGTATAGTTGGAAGGATTATAATTAGGCCCGAAATTGTTGATATATAAGAAACCATTATGTAATTATTCATGATAATAACTAGAGCCCGGATTTCCATGCAAATGCATGTTTTTATATACTTTGGTTACACTTCTCAAACTTTGTAGTTACTCATTACATGACTTATGGATTCCAAAGGACCATATTTTTTCTGTGCATGTTTGCATATTTCGACCTATTTATGGCAAAATGCATGCATAATGCATGTTTTGAACTTTTTTGATTTAATATAGCATATTCATATGTTTTTAATGCATATAAACCCTCATTATCTGGTTTTAGTGCATAATATCAAGTTACCATGCATAACTGTGCATATTATGAATGTGCCTCCCTAAAATCTCTGCTTGTCAAAGAAACGTAAAAATGCTGTATTGATTGACTTGGCAACAGAGTCTGCCACCTGCATGAATTTGACAGTGCAAACTACTATTTACCCTAAATAAACAGTAATATAATACACCAGGCTACAAAAGACTTGCCGACCCCCCACCACTTCCATTGAGAGAAAACTGCTAAACAGAATGTTCACTGCTTGAATTTGTCAGTCACTAGCCACTGTGGAAGACGTTGAATTATCTTTAGAAATCGTGTTGTGGAGAAATGGATGTGACAGGGAAAAACTTAAGAAGGTACTTAGTTCAAATCCTGATCTTAAACCTCTGAAAACAGTGAAAGATTTATTATGTGGAGGAAATGTGAAAGACATGAAATTCGATCTCACCCTCAGTCAAATTTCTTCCCTTAAGTATGCACCTGTTATTTCTTGTGAAGTAGAAAGATCCTTTTCTGCGTTCAAGAATGCCCTAACTGATAAACGCACGAGTTTAAGTGAGGAGAATTTGAAAAAACTCGTTGTTTTAGCCTATATTGTTTTAAGAGAATTCGAAATAATTGCAGTACACTGCGCATTTTTGATAGTGCATGTTTCGCCCTTCATTGTGCATATTTGGAGATACGATAGTGCATGAATTCATGCATGTTTTTAAGTTTGATAGTGCATGAAAATCCAGGCTTTAATAATAACATACGTAATTCATGATAATAACATAAAAATGTTGGCCATCATATCTGGGTATACAAACCTCGTGAGGGATATAATGTGGCACATTTTCGAAACACGTGAATTCGGTATTCCCTTCAAAATTAATATCACTGTTCAAAACCTAATAAACCCAACCTAACCTAACAAACCTAGCCTAGCCTAACCTAACCTAACCTAACTGCCACTAAAATAGAATCTACCTGCCACTACTTACCTTAGTGCAAGAGGACAGTTGGTATCCTGTTTCGCAGTTGGTCATTCTGCTTCGCTTGTATCCTGGCGTGTTTTATGCGTAATAAAAATGAACTGATTGAAGTTGGTAAAAATTCAAGATAAAGTTATAAAAACTACTAATTTCGCCCCTTAATCAATTCCTTGAACAAATGTAAGAACATTTAATGAAGTTCCCAGTTCCAGGAAGGAGAATTGCAATGCTAAGGAAATAGTAATTACAAATACCATAATAAAAAGTAAGTATATGTATTTACAAGCTAGAGGTGTGCTTGCTGCTTGGTTTCACGCATGACGCAGTTCTTTTCTAGCCTGTAGACCTATAAGCATATTTTGCTTCATTTATTTTTGACTTGTGGAACCTCAAAACTAGTATTATGTATTGCCGAAAATTGGACATAGATTTGCTGATATAATTGGACATAGATTTTAGCATATCATTTCTGTTTAAATTTTCTTCTTTTGACATTAATTAACGACGGTTATATACTGCTACGTAAGCGTATAACCGTCCCAGACTTTTTACATGCAGCTGGAATCTGTCTGGATAACAGAAAGCTAAAAGAACGCGCGCGCGACTCAACCGGCACGGTTACGCAACGCGCGATTTGAACAATGACACAAAAGCTTTCTCCACAAGTATTCAAATCTTTCGTGACAATATCCATGACGTGGGCGGGGGGGTATTACCTATTAGACTCTTTGTCTTTAAGGCCCTGCGGAAAAAAATATAGTTTACCAAATATTTTGTTCATAAACTGTCTAGACCAGCGGTTCCCTAACTTTTTTGTCCTGGGACCCACCTTCACTTAGACATTTTTTTCTCTACCCACTACTGTACTTCATAACGACAACCAATATTGGGTATATAAAATACAGCACATGTTTTTCATATTCCTTTCAATAGTTTTATTGTGTTCAAATGCCTAATTTTCCCCGCCCTTTTCGCGACCCACCGAAATTACTCCCGCGACCCATAGTTTGGGAACCACTGGTCTAGACATATGAGCTCGAGCTCATAACTTATTTCGAACAATTCAGTATATTGTTATCTAAGTTGTATGAAACTTAAAAGTATTGTTAATGGCACACAGAAGGACAAAAAATTCAGGACACTTTACTTTAGGGTTGATCATCGATGACCGATGTTTTCGCGTCGATGATCGATATTTTCTACATCGATGGAAAACAACCGATGTATTTGCTACATCGATGTTTCTCCCCGACGTCGATGTTTTTAAACATTTACAGTACTAAAATAAGATTAATAGGCCTACCTTGGTTCTAAAATATAATTTTATTTACAGCAGCCTAATTTCACAAAAAAATCGATTTTTTACACCGATAGTTTTCATGGAAATATTTAAGTTTATGGATTTTGCTTAATTTCCTGAAACCATTACTTTTTCCTTTAATAGGCTATACATCGATGTTTTCCATCAAAATACATCGATGCTTTCAGGACGATATTATCGCCACATCGATGGTTACCACCGATTCAAGATTCAAGATTTTTAACATCGATGGTAATCGATGTTTTAACTATCGATGCTCATCCCTACTTTATTTTACGTCGTGCGTCTGTTTTAAATGAACGGAAAACCTTTACATTTTGCACAAAGCTATACATCAACAGGAAAAACTGTTGCCTTTATTAAAAATTCATAAAAAATACCATAAAATCAATTTTGCGTTTACATAAAAGAAGTGTTCTTCATTTTATATTTATTTATTCGAGTTACGTAACTTCACCAGCGTGTGTTTCCACCCCTAGCTCTAGTGACATCTTCTAGGTGACGTGACTGTAGTTTATTTCTTGGGAAACTAATGTCCATATATTTTCCTTCAATGCAGCATCTTTGTATAATGGAGCCTGTTATCATACAGACAGGGAGAGGATACAGTGTTACGAGTTTCTCATTCATCTACTTCCGTCTCCTGTTCTGTGGAGTTGAGAGCTCTGATTGGTCGTGTTGTTATTTTTCGCATAAACATAACGCGAAAGCTTGGAATTTGCAAGGTTCTAAGTTAACGTTTAATTTTACGTTATGTTTAAAGTTTGCGTCATGCATTGTGCAGGCCCGACGAGAGGGAGGGGCAGCCAGGGTTGCAGCCCCGGGGCCCGTGCCCCAAAAGGGGGCCCACCGAACAGGTTTTTTTTTTTTTTTTTTTTTTTTTTTTAACTAACTAAATTAAATCTAAAATAAAATTGGTTATAAGTCAATAAACAGCTTAAGTTATGTTTTATGTGTTTATTTTATCTGCATTGTCCTGTCATCTAACGGTGACCGGGATTTTATCAGTTAATCTGAAACGGATTATTCTTAAAGAAAAATTGCTATTTTTGAAAAGTAGAAGCAGAAATCCTTTTGGACTCAACAGTAGGCCTCACTAACGTTCGGCATTTAAAATCATAATTTTCAAAAGATTAAACTGGTACATATAAATAAAATTGTTTCTAATTAGGACATGTTAATGTATTTTTCCGTTTCGTGCCCGGCATCAGTTAACCGATTTGGTCCAATACCAATAGGCTTCGTCCCATGGGCGTTATAAATGGTATACAAAGTTTTATGAAATTCCGATAAAGCGTATTTAAGTTATCATGCTTACCGACACACGGACAGACAGACAGTTAGACAGTCCTGTCTACCAGACAATCTCATAAAGTACTGGTACCATTCTGGCATTTAATAAAATTATGTAATATCATTACATAATATTTTTGTTGCATAAATTATAAAGGGCGAGTTAGGTAATGAATTTAATATTTGACGGGGCCCGGGAAAATTTGTCCCTGGGGCCCTTGTTTTCTTTCCACGGCCCTGGCATTGTGAATGGTCTCATTGAAAAATATGACCCCGAACTATTAGGTTTACGTTAAGTTGACGGTTAATTTTCTATGTGAATGCGGCATAAGTCATCAATAACTGCTGTGGGAAATTGGGAATCAACATGCTGGTCACATTGCCTCCAGTTCTAAGAATAAACACAGACATCTGTTAGTAACTTATCTCCCAGCCTCTTTTTAGAAATGAGAAAATCGCTGTTCATTAATTACGACACACTGTCACAGAATGACTCAGGTCTGCAAAAATATTTTTTGTTCAGCTGCATGGAATATTTTTGGTAAACTTTGTGTTTTATAGGATGCTGAATCCAAAAATGACCTCCATCCCCCTTTCACGTACGCAAAATAATAGGGGTTTACAATAAGAAATCAATCATTTTATTACATTGATCTAAACATACTATTTTTCATAATTTAATAAACAGATTATTCCTTCATTATATATTTAGCTTTCTGTGTTCACTCTTTTTGCCTGTGAAACATTTTCTTCTTCTGTTTGATGCTTCTCCGAACACGCTTTCGCTAGATCATCCAGCAGTAGTGAGCTAGCATATTAGCATTCCATCTTCCTTGGTAGCGTTTTTCGATATCACGGACATCCTGGTGAAATCGTTTACACTGGTCTTCATTATAGGCTCCCAAGTTTTCGGAGAAATAGTCTACATGAGAGGTTGAACTTACTCATAATTCTTTCTGCAGAGCAACTTGTTGGTGGTAAAGATAATTTTTTTTTGTCAACATCACTTTTTCTCAACTCATACAAAGCCTACAGCAATGAATAACGTAACAGTGTGTAGGATTTTTATCAACTTACTAGCTTAAAAGGCCCGGCGTCGCTCGGGTTTTGTATTTTGTTAATGCGAAAATAACTTATGAAGGACTTTCGATTTTCAAACTCTAGGTCTTTAAGGTCTTTATATAGGTATTAAGAATTTGAAATGGGGAAGAACGACTTATCACACACAAACTATTCCCTCAGAAAACGCTAGATAGGCTATAGCTTATTATAGCTTATAGCAGATCCCCACGGCTTCTCCCAAGATAATTAATTGAAAGATTAACAAT
The DNA here is from genome assembly GCA_964059195.1 of Ectobius pallidus. NCBI lineage: Eukaryota > Metazoa > Arthropoda > Insecta > Blattodea > Ectobiidae > Ectobius > Ectobius pallidus. The sequence goes on along the minus strand of CAXKWD010000004.1, from coordinate 176,931,132 downwards.
TAAGAGCAAAATAATTAAAGTATTATATTTATTAACACCTTGCACGCGAAACATTCATAGGTGTAAACTAAACATTTGATAGGCCTAATTAATGAAACAGCTATAAATCCGGCTTTGAAGTGAATTTCACGATTAGAAAATAAATGAAAAAATGCAGTATTCGAAAGATTATGAGAATTGAAATCGATTAAACTCACGATAAAAAAAAGTGCGTAAATGTATTTGACAGACAGACATAGTATAGTCGGTCAAATAAAAAATGTCGGGCAGTATTTGATTAAGTATCACGAACGAGCATATGCGCATGTACAGGAAGACTTAAGGTTAGGTTCACACCTGCCTCTTGTCTCTCCATGTATTTTCTTGATTATTTAGTCAGTTTTGTTCCAAAACGAACATGTATAGAAGGCTGTGGCTATATGCCTCACGTCCGCCATATTCTTGGTTGCAAATTCTTATAATATTAATAATTAATAAATTCGCAAGGAATATGATTATTCAAGGAGCATTTTTTAAAGATTTTATTTTATAATACCGGTACTTGCAGTGCAAAATCAATAACTTACGTTCAGCTTCTGCCACCAATCTAGAATCGAAATACAGTACATGGCCGGCCAGATCCACGATTCCTATGAAAACTTCCGGTCGCATTATAGTGAAGTACCCACCTCTTTAAGAAATATGGAACCTTCTCGCTGCTTCAGAGGCCGAAAAATGCAGGTCAATTACAGCCCTAACTACACTTTCTCTCAAGCTAGCATTTGTATGTGGTGCGATGACAAAGCAAAATGAATTATTACAATACATTAAGTTGAATATCGTGTATTGCGCTTTCCGCGTTTTTCATTTTCCCTCGTTGTTCATTTCTTCCCTCCTGTCGCATGGCCTCATATGTTCCGAAAATGACCTGTATTTTATGTTTTTTCTAGAAAACTTGTGAACTAATGCAATAAAACTTTAATTTTAACTGCATACGAGTCCCGACGTTTTTTATTTGACCGACTGTACATTAGTTTTTATTTATATAGGTGAAGAATGGAATAAGCCTACTGAGGCCGTGATTTCTATATTCATTTGTCCAGACTTATAATTCCGTTACATTTCAGGCAGATTTAACGACCCTACATAAGATATTTTAATAAAAACGTTGTAGCCAGGACCCCGAACTAAGCAACTTCCCCGGAATTTTCTGTAAACTATATTCCATGTCAAATAAAATATGTTTAACATTACCTTATCGACATCTATAGCTTTTATAATAACCTGAGATATCCATTGCCTTCCATAGCGATCGCGACGATATTATTTTCAAGGTATGACAATAATAGACAAAGCCTTCTGCAATTGATTTGACAACTGAAATGAATAACTCAAAACTGATGCCTCGAAAGCGTAAAAAATGCACGTTTTCTTGCCGTTTTTCACTCATAACTCGCGAACGAAGGCTAAAATTAAAAATGTAGTAGGCTATGACAGAAACCTTCCCGGGAATGTACCCAACAACTTCCCAAAGTTTCATGGCGATCGGATGAATGGTGTAGTAATGCATAAAGGGCACACACACACACACACACACACACACACACACATACATTCATTTTTATATATATATATAGATTGTATATAATACTCAGTTTATGTTAAAACATGTTTAAAAATGTCATCCAAATAATAAAAGATCTTGCACTGAACTCGTCGCATGGAATTGAAGGGTACAGGGGAAAAACCCCGTCAGTCAGTTTTGCAAGGAAACAGAGTAATGATGACATATAGTGGTTGCTGAAGTATGTAGATGTAGATGTAGATGTAGATGTCTCGTTCTGTAGATCCTGTGTTGAGCAGGGCTCAAGGATATAGAACACGTCAGATAAAAACATACATGCATGTTATAAAAAAAAAAACATGATACAAGAATTGTTATGTCACACTTACTCAAGCTGAAAAGAAATCATCCATATTGTAGAAGGTGTGAGTTACTAAATATTGCTTCAGAGCTCTTTTGAAAGATTTGCATTTGCTTTTAATACATAGTGATTTAATCTCTTTTGGAAGGTTATTGTATATTTGTATTGCGGAATAATAAGCACCTTTCTGAAAAAGTTTTAATGAGTTAGCTGGTCTATGTAAATCATTCATGTTTCTAGTAGTACGCCCGTGTATACTGTGATTACTTTGAAATTTATCAATATTATCTACCATGTAACACATAACAGAGTATATATACTCTCCGGTGAGAGTGAGGACTTTTAATTTTTCAAACAGCGGTTTACAAGATTCTCGTTTTTTCTTTCCACATATTATTCTTATTGCTCGCTTCTGTAATCTAAATATTTTTTCCCTATGTGCCGAGTTACCCCAAAAAATGATTCCGTACCTCATAACAGAGTGAAAATATGCAAAATATACCGTGAGTAATGCGTCCTGTTGTAATATATCATTCAAAGTTCGTAGCGCAAAACATGCTGAACTTAGCTTAGAACTTATCATTACAATGTGTTTCTTCCAGTCAAGATTTTGGTCAATTTGTAGTCCTAAGAATTTTATGTTGCTAATTTCCTCTATGATTTGTGTTTGATAATTGATTACAATGTTTGAGATATATCTATTTTTTGTTCTAAATTGAATAAAGTGGGTCTTATCAATATTAAGTGACATTTTATTAGCTTGAAACCAAGTATTTAATTCGTGAAAAGTCTTTGTAGCTAGTCTTGCTAAATCTTCTTGTGACTTTCCTGTTACGAGTACACTAGTATCATCTGCAAAAAGCAATGCCTTTGATTCGTCACTTAAGTTATCTGGTAAGTCATTGATGAAAATTAAAAAGAGCAAAGGTCCCAGTATCGATCCCTGAGGTACTCCATTTTTAACAGTCCCTAATTTTGATTCATTTCCATTTATTATTACCTTTTGAGTTCTATCAGACAGGTATGATTTGAACCACTTTAGTGTTATATTATCCAACCTATAGTGTTTCAGTTTTTGAAGTAGAATTTCATGATTTATACAGTCAAACGCCTTAGCTAGGTCACAAAAAATTCCTAGGGCATGTTTCTTTTTATCTAACGCTTCCAATATTTCTGTAGTGAGTTGAAATGTAGCATTATCAGTGGACATGCCACTTCTAAATCCAAACTGAGATGGTGTAAGAATGTTATTCAAATTAAGATAGTGTATTAAGCGGTTGTACATAACTTTTTCAAAAACTTTTGAAAATGAGGTTAGGAGTGATATAGGTCTATAATTTGATGGAACATTTTTGTCACCTTTCTTAAAGAGGGGCTTAACAATAGCATGCTTTAGTCTTATTGGAAATATTCCACTTTTTAACGAACAATTACAAATATGACTAAGAGGTTTACTAATTTCAGATGAGCAGCTTTTTAACAACTTATTACTTATCTCATCCCATCCAGAAGAGTTTTTGCTTTTGAGTGACTTGATTATATTTTCAATTTCTCTAGAGGAAGTTAATTTGATTTGAAATGTATGGTTCTGGACTATAGGTGTTTTAAGTAGGTCTGCTGCATTAATGCTAATATTAGTTGTAGGAATACATTTCTCTGCAATGTTTATAAAGTGATTATTAAAAGCATTTGTGATATCTGATACATTATCTAGCTTTTTGTTCTGGTATGTTAGTGACATGCAATCATTGTTTCCCTTTGATCTCCCTGTTTCGTTTTTAATTATATTCCATATAGTTTTAATTTTATTGTCTGATTTATTAATTATTTGTGAGAAATGCCTACTCTTTGCCTCTTTAATTACTTTCTTCAGTGTATTGCAGTACATTTTATAGTGTTCTTTATGAGCTGGGTTGTTACTGGTTCTACATTTTAAATATAGCTCTCTTTTGTTTCTACATGATATTTTAATGCCAGTGGTTAACCATGTTTTATTCCTTACATTAGGTAAATTAGCAGTTTTCTTTTTTGGAAAGTTAGTTTCAAAATGCCGCAACACAATATTTAGGAATTCATTTAATTTACAGTCTACTTTGTCATAGGAAAATATAGATCCCCAGTTTTCATTCTTCAGATCTTGTTTGAAGTTTAAAATTGAAGCATCATTCATTACTCTAGTCATATGGGTATGTTTTTTAGTTGCGTTTACCTTACTATCGTTTAGCACTAACATTTGTGCATCATGGTCCGATAATCCATTTAATATTGGTAATATTTTAAAGTTAGGGTGCTTTTCTATGTCTATGAATATATTATCTATTATTGTTTGAGAGTTGTTTTGGATTCTAGTTGGAAAGTTTACTACAGAGTCTAAATTATAACTACCTAGTAGGGATATCAGTCTGATCTTTTTTTCACTATCAATTGAGAAGTCTACATTAAAGTCGCCGCACAGTATAATATTTACATTATTACTATACAGATAGTTAAGAACCTTTTCTAACTGATTTGTAAAATAATTGAAATTACCTGTTGGTGCTCTGTAAATGGTCAGTATTACAAATGTACTGTTATCCGTTTCCACTCTGGCTGCGCAGCATTCAAAATCCTGTTCCTTACAGTAGGAACTGGTGTCTATATCACTAAAATTTAAGTTACTTTTGATGAATATACTCACACCTCCGCCTTTCATGGAACGTCTAAAGAAATTTGAGCACAATGAAAAATTATCAATTTTTAATTGTTCCAGCTCTGTTTCTGCACAGTGGTGTTCCGTTAAACAAATAACTTGAATTTCCTGCTTGTTAGAATTATTTGTATCCTGAAAAGCTAACTTAAATTCTTCAAATTTACATTCAAGCCCCCTTATATTTTGGTGATATAATGCAAATGATTTACTAGTTCTAGTTGCAGGCTTGTATATATTACCAATGTTTACTCGAGGCAAGTATGTAAGTTGTTGTTCCCTTTCATCTAAAACCTCCCTAAAAAACGAGAGGAGCCACCAACTATGACAGGAATAGGCCTGTTACAATTAAATTCTTCAGCAATCAGCTTTGCCAGAGTCTTCTTCCCTCGAGAGTTGAGTTGGAGTCCATGCCTGGTGTATTCTTCTCTTCTTATGCTGTTAACAGACAAAACATTGATATTACCATTATTAGCAGAGAAGTTCCACAGCTTGTCGTTCACAGCTTTCACCTTGTCTCGAAGCGACGGCTTATCATACCTGTGAAACAATTCAACAAAATTTATATTAGTGTGAGAGCTGCTGCTGGAGATGCTGCGTAGATCCTGCTCGATATCAAAGCTGGGGTCTCTGTCTAGGCTGTTACCGCCACCTCCCACAATCACTATGTGGTCGTCCTTTGAGAAGCCTTTAGACAGGTCCTTTGTACCTGAAATCACATCTCTAAGTTCAGCATTAGGCTTACATATACATTCAACTTTGAAGTTCTCTCCAACAGCATCTTGCAGGGTAGTTCCCATATGTCTGGCGTGGCTGCTACCTAGAACAAGGATCTTTTTCTTATTATTACTACTAGGCCTATGCTCCTTCTTGGCTTGCCTGGGTGCTACAGTTGGCTCAGCTGGGGATTCCACTTCCTCTAGGCCATCTAAAACAGAGAATCGATTATTAGTAGCTACAGGGCTATAAGTCTTCTGCAAGGGTGACACGTTGCTGCTTGACGGTCTTCCTTTGGGTCTCTGCACTACCTCTGAGAAGGACTCTACCTTGGAAAAAGAAGTTACATTAAGTTTCTCATTCAGAGATCGGACATCCTCCTGTAATAAATCAATAACATATTTCAAATCATTAATTTCCCTATCCTTCATACACAGCTTGCAGAACCAATCGCCATCAGGAACATCGTCGGCACATACCCTAGAACAAACAAAGTGATACCAAACATCACATGAGTCACACTGAATACCATCAGAAACAGCTGTACAACAGTTACCACATAACTCTTCAATCGCCATTTCCAAATTGTCCTAAGAAATAGAATAAAAGAAAAATGTTAGTAAATACAAAGCAGGTTATAACAAGGCACAATAAAAAAAAAGCAAGGCAATAATTAATGTTCGTAGCAAGTAGTGGCTAGTGTGTGTGAACAGCTGATTTCGCGGGTAACAAAATGGCGGACTAACTACCAGTAGGCTATTGACTTTTTGAAGTTACTAAATGAAGGCTTTAAAATTAATATATGGTTAAAATTTATGTTTGGAGAACAAAAGTATACTACCTGTAATAATATATAAAAGTTACAGCTCAAATAATAGCTCACTAATATTTAAAAATATACAAATTCTCGGAGCTCGCACAGAGCACGTCCTCACACACCAACGCCACTAGCGTAGTATACTTTCGAATAGCCTATAATCTTTTGTACAAACAAAAGTCTGACTTTGTGCAAAAGATGATAGACTATTCGAAAAGTATACCGTTATTTCAGCAACCACTAGATGGCATCATTATTCCGTTTCCTTGAAAAACTGACTGACACTGCATGATATTGAAGCGAATGAACCTTCTCCATGACAACACTAGCGTTTGCAGAGTACACAGCTGGTTTGAGAAATTGCATGATCTTGGAATTTAACATAATTGATCAAATTAGAGAGAATATTGAAAGAATTAATTTCTATATTTCAATAACAGCTATAGAAATCCAGTAAATATAGATCTATACGTTCTATACTCTGGGTATGGACAGTATCATGGGGGGACAAGAGGCAACTGCCCCCTCCCCGCGTACCTTATGGATTCATTTTTTGGTACTCTTTGTCTGTCAACCTGCCGTTGTTGCATGCAAAATAAAAATAAGTTATATAAATATTTTATAAAGAGTTTGGCTAGTATTGTTATAACTGCATCAATCTTTTACCAAGGCTGTTGTTCAAAAGAAGGTAATCTATTAAATTAACTTTGCAGCCTCGTCGAGTTCAGCTGGGGTTGAAAACTACGGGCCGGGAAACTACGAGAATACTATTGTATTTAGCCTAATCATTTGAAATTGAGATCCTAAAAGGATTTTCAGTCGGTTATAATAAAATAGCTTCTCATTCGTATGTGGATTAACTTCAATTAGGAATTAGCTCACAGCACACTTATTTAAGTTATTGTAGTAATACCTCTAATTGTTCACGATAGTAAATTTATTATTATTATTATTATTATTATAGATTACTGTGTAATTTAGCCTACTAAATAAGAACCATTGTGTTTCGAATTTGTCCACCGCTGTGGCGTAGGAGATGCGTTCGCTTCTCTCACGCAGCGGGCCCGGGTACGGATTCTGGTCGGGACTAGTTACCTAAGTAAGGTTTTTCCGGGGTTTTTCATCACCTGTGAGAAAAATGTTTCACAAAACTTAAAACCGTTGTGGTCCCCAGCAATCATCTGGCCATCATTATCCACGCCTTGTTCGGTATGAGTGTGTGTGTGTGTGAATGGTGTGTCTCGTCCTATGTGTTCGTGTTGTCTCGGAGGTGGCCCCGGCATTGGGCTGATCATTCACCGCAGAGGCCCTCCATGTCCTTGTCTGGTCAAAAAAGTATGTATGTAATCCATAGATGATCCCTTCTCATGTCTCCCCGGTCGCGGCGTGGGTAAAGGTAAAGATAGAAGATAGTGTTTCGAATTATGTTGAGTTTGCCACTCTTTTTAATAAAATTCTTGGCTACGCCCCTGGAAAATATTTTCTCTCAGTATTGGGAAAAGTAAGTATTCAATTGTCTCAGCCTCATGCAGGCTGGAGTTTGTGCAAACGATGTATAGCAAGTAGGCTATGCCATTTCAGTTGTTGATAAAAAAAATCCAATCCACTGACACTTTAGTTGTCGCGGCAGTCTTTGAATTAGTTGAGAAAAATCTGATGTGAAAGTCACATAACTTCCTCTGCCCAAATAAAAGTTAGCAGTATTCACATATCCTTTTACAGAATCGCAAGACACAATTTTACGCTGATTATCCTATAAATACTTCTTCTTTCAATGATGCGACTAAAAGCGCAGTCTATATAACAAACTTAAAAAAAAAAATAACAAATGACTGCAGACGTTTATTGAACTTTCTGCCGTAAAATATAATTTCCGAAATTTATCGAATATTTCCCTCAAATACATCTTTACTCTATGCATGGCCAACAACACATCTTTCTCACTTCACATTCTTATATAGAATGAGGCCGTGAAAGAGCGCGTATTCAGTTGTTCACCACGTAAGACAAACTTTCTACAAACAGTTGGTGAACATTGGGTGGCTTGTAACTACCCTCAGAGAATTTTCTCGAAAAAATGTTTCAAATAAAAGTTTTAGCTCTTAGTATAAGCAACCCATGTGCAAAATTTAAAGAAAATCGTTAGAGCCGTTTTCGAGAAAATCGCGAAAAACGAAAATTTCTTCATGTAAAGTACCCTTAAAAACAAGGGAAATTTGTCGCCAATCTACGAATCACATCTTCAGAAGGTACCTGATCCAAATACGAAATTTTGTTTTCATACGATTCTCCGTTTCGGAGCTAGCCTGTTCACAAACTTCCACACGGACAGACAGACACACACACACACACACACACACACTGACACACAGACATGTTTCCAAAAATAGTATTTTTGGATTCAGGGGGCCTTGAAACGTGTATATATGCTAAAAACTCAACTTCGATTTTGGGGTCGAAAACTACTTCCTCTACCTATAGTACCTATGGTACGGGCAGAGGAAGTAATAAGAGGTGTTGGCAATATAATTTATATCTCTCTATATATAAGAGGCTTTGTCCTGACTGACTGAATGACTGACTGACAGAGAATCAACGTAGAGCCTAAACTATAATAGGTAGAGACTTGGAATTTTGACAGTACCTTCGTTTCAGAAAGAATTTTGCAAAAATTGTTATTTTAAATGCAAAAAATCAAATGTTTTTGAGTATACTTAATCCCTTTTTACACAGAATTATCAAATCCAAAGTACAGTTCACTTGACTACATATTGTTTCCAGTGGTCTCAGATGGGTTTGGAAATAATTGAAGTGGGACTTTGACAATTTAGAAATCTATCAATATAATTCATTTTATAAATAAATATTAAACAATGAAATCCAATAAAATAATGCAGTCACATAACTTTCTCTACCCTGGACATAGAGAAAACAGTACGAGGTATGGTATATTATTTTATCGCAGGTTTTTGGGGAGGGATGTATGAAAGTAATATTGCATTTCTCTTTAATTTCATCCCCAAAACGGTTTTATGGTAACATTAGAGTGAGAAATAAAATATTCCGCAAAAACAATACAATTTTATGTTACCGGAATTTCTGTTTCTTCTTATTTGAACCCCTACCAGGCTTGCTGTGTACAAGCGATGGGATCCAAAATTCTACATCCTCTATTAGCCGTAAAAAGCGTTTTCTGAGCGAATAGTTTGAGTGTGATAACGATAAGTTATTCCTCATAATTCTAAATACCTATAAAAGGACCTAGAATTTTAAAATCGAAAGTCCTTCATAAGTTAATTACGAATTACAAAATACAAAACCCGGGCGACTCCGGGCCTTTTAAGCTAGTCTCTATATAAATAAAAGGCTTTGTCCTGACTGACTGACAGAGAATCAACGTAGAGCCTAAACTATAATAGGTAGAGACTTAGAATTTTGACAGTAGGCCTACCTTCGTTTCATAATGTAGGTGCTCACTAAGAAAGGATTTTTATTTTTTATTTTATTTTAAATGCCAAAAATTAAATGTTTTTGGGAATACTTAATCCCTCTTTACACAGAATTATCAAATCCAAATCACAGTTCATTTGACAACAGTATTGTTAAATGAAAAGAGATTTGACAAATTGGAGAACTATCAATATAATTCATGTTATAAATAAATATTAAAGAATGAAATCCACGAAAATAATGCAGTTACACAACTTTCTCTACCCTGGACATAGAGAAAACAATACAAGGTATGGTAATATGTACCGTATATTATTATATCGCAGGTTTTTGGAGAGAGAAGTATGAAATTGATATTGCATTTCTGTTTAATTTCATCCCCAAAACGGTTTTATGGTATCATGAGAGTGAGAAATAAAATATTCCGCAAAGACAATACAATTTTATGTTACCGGAATTTATGATTCTTCTTATTTGAACCCCTACCAGGCTTGCTGTGTACAAGCGATGGGATGCAAAATTCTACATCCTCTATTAGCCATAAAAAGCTATACCAAGCGTTTTCTGAGGGAATAGTTGAGTGTGATAAGTCGTTCTTCCTATTTCAAATTATAAATAGCTATATAAGGACCTAGAATTTAAAAGCGAAAGTCCTTCATAAGTTAAACCCAATTACAAAATAAAAGAACCCGGGCGACGCCGGGCCTTTTAAGCTAGTACAGTATAAGACAATTTTAAACAAATAGTGTGTTTTAACTTCATCTGAGTATGTTATATCAGAAGTCAGTAAAACATTCTTTCCACTTAACCACTTCATTGTTGTTGGCTTTGTGTTGGTTAAGAAAAGACTAAATCATTTGCGGGGGGTGGAAGAAAGGTTCATTGTGCGAAATTTTCATATGGGTATTACATTTGAGAAGCCTGAAGTATTTATTTAAACACCTGTAAGTTCTAATGAAACCTTTTTTAACCCATTGATTCTAAACATTTTCTTTTCACATCAGATTTGAGTCAAAATAAAATCAGGTAAACTGATGTAACAAAGTGCCAGTATGTTTTTGTTTAATCAGTTATGACTGCAATTATGATATGCAGAATATGTTTTTTTTTTAAAATTGATTTCCAAGTTAAGCTCCAGATTTATTCACTAAGCAGGACTTACGGAAGAACAAAGGTCTAGTTTTTTTAATGAGATTAAAATCTTCCAGCATCACCTGAACTGTACAGATTTGTGATATCATGACAATCGCACACTCACATAAAAATACAAAAAAAAAAAAAATTCAAATTGGCCGGTTTCGGGTTTTGAACTCCAGAATGTGAGGCCAAAGCGTTACCATCTCGGCCACCGGGGTCATTTTAACGGTCTAGTTTGATAAGCGCATGTAAATCAATAGTGTTTTACGTCATAGCTACCTGTATTTTAATTTCCAAGGCCTTATAAGATCACAGTAAAACAATAGGCAGTGTTGTCAAGATAACTGATTTTCATTTTTTATATAAATTCTTTCGAATACGTATATTACCATAAAATAGGCACTAAATTGAGCATTACTCCGAAACAGGTCAACCGATTTTATCCATTATAAATAGACGTCTTCCCAGGGACATTATAAATGCGTATACGAAGTTTCATAAATATACGATAAAGCGTATTTGAGTTATTGCGCCTTTAAAGTAGACACTAAATTGGGGTTTACTCCGGTACCGGTCAACAGATTAGGTTCAAATTCAACTGGTACCGGTGAACCGATTTGGTTCAATATCAATAGGGTTCTTCCCATGGACATTACAAATGTGTTTTCCAAGTTTCATGAAAATCCGAAAAAGCGTATTTGAGTTATGGCGCGTACAGACACACGGACGGACAGACAGACAGACGGACAGACATTTTTCGTCCCCACACACAATCTCATAAAGTACCATACTGGCACTTAATAATGACGTCCGACGGGCATGAAAAAGCAATGTATCCTTAACATTCTTTGCATTGTTTAACTTTTATTTAACAATTAACTCTTCCTTTAAAACTCAAGTACAGTATTTCGAGGCGCGGTGAATTTTTATTTTACCAAACTTCCCTCCCTCCCCCCCCCCAAAAAAAAAATCCCAAGGCGCAACTTGCGCCATGATTCTCCCCTATGGGCGGCCCTGTATATCACGGTGATCAGTAGGTTTTTGCACTTTTTTTTATTTAAGGTTAAGAGAGACGTGTAAAACTGTAAATACAGGGAGATGAAGATAAATCTCGTGGCAAATCATTAAGATAAATCCGAAGACTGTACCCAAGAAACAGGCACCTTAGAATACAGGTTACATTCTGTTTAAAGCTATCTCCCCTTGAAACGGTCGCCATAGCAACAGGTCTCAAACAAGATTTCCACAAGCAACTCTACCGTCGCGTTTGCTGAATGGATTTTCTTTAAAATCCCATCTCGTCGCTTTCAATCTGATCTCTTGATAACAGAAGAGACGCTTTGGAAGCTATGCAGTGAATAGATAAAATGTGATCCGCCATTTAAATTCGCAATATTACACATGTTTATGCTATTTATGTTACAGTATATTATAAGCAGGATTCATAAAGAATATATTGATTGTTTAAAATTTCCATACAAATTCCGCAAAAAAAAATTCTATAAAAGCAAAACTTGAGAGCATTATTGTTCGCTATTGTGGGTGCCACTTTTTAAAGACATTTTTTTCCAAGAACTGCCTCTACCTGCTGCCACCCTAATCCTCTTCGACCTGTCAATCAGTATAAAGCTAATTAGGCGTATTTACACTTGTCTGCAGTCCAGTACAATGTTGTCAAATACATACAACAGCACTTGAGAAGTGGTGAATGGCAGCGGCAACACTGGGGAAAACCACGGACTACAAGAGCACCTGTTCTTTGTTGGTATCGGAGTTGGTGCAGATTTTCGGGTTAGGGAACAATGCTATTATATTCTTTTGTAGATAGACGATGGTTTGGGACGAGTTCTTCTTAAATGGCACGAACAATATATAAAATATTATGTATAATGTTAAATATTGATTCCAACGGCCTTTAAAGAATAAAAAGTAGTTCAAAAGGAATCTTGAGCAATTTTTGTAGATTAAGCGACTCGTATTTAATTTTTGTGCCGACATGCCCTAATCTAAGCGAGGCATCCCATGAGAGAGTGATCTATGCCGAACAATTTTTAATTTGGGTATTGTCTCCTCATATACTCGTGTAATTCGCAACCTAATATTAAAGATGTGCGCATATGCATTCATGTACCACAGATTATTGTACTGGGATCTGAACCCAGGACCTTTGGCTACCCGTGCCAATGGTCTCACAACTGAGCTACGCCCGAGTTCAATTCACAGCGCCAGATGGAACCTCTCTTCTATGACTGACTGACCTTAATGGTCTACCTCACTGACAGACAAGTTATGTTATATGCAATACTGTGAGGCACACTAATTAGTGATTTTGTGACCGGGCTTCCACTGTTATTGTACAGTAACATTCAAGATATATATATATAGGCTATATATGCATTCATGAACCACAGATTATTGTCTCTGTTGGGCATTACATGAGAATACTATAGGAGAAAAATTCCTCTGACACTGGGACTTGAACCCAGGATCTTTGGCTAGACCATTAAGGGCAATCAGTCCTAGGAGAGAGGTTCCATCTGGCACTGTGAATTGAACTCCAGTTTAGCTCAATTGATAAGAGCATTGGCATGAGTAGCCAAAGATCCTGGGTTCAAATCCCAGTGTCAGAGGAATTTTTCTCCCATACTATTATCAACTAATATTAAAGGTTTGTGTGGGTTCCTTCCCTGTCAATTCTTGAAAGGTAATGTTCATAAACTAAGGGAATCGCGTTTCTCCTGTGAGAGAATGGGCTATGCAAATGTAACGTGATATGCAGATGTTATGGTCTGCGCGGAGAGGCAGATAGCCACGTCTCATTATAGACCCTTGTCAGTTGATGACCGAAGCACTTCATTTTGAAGCATTTTCATGAGAACATCACCATAACTCGATCGGTAAGACCTGAGCCAAACAAACGGATACGCAGTAGGCTACGATGACGTAATCTAGACCTGCCTGATCTTTATAGCACGTGATGTTCCCTGCCAGTTTAAGCTGTACAGACCGTGTAAAAACATCCTAGTTAGCCTCACAGCATTCTATAGTGAAATGTGATACGTTAATAAGAGCATTGGAAGGTGAATGGAGTTATTCTAGCAAAAAGGTTGGTGGTAGTAAAGTGATTCACAGTCAGAGTAGGGAAATAGTGTGGAATGTATATAGGTTAGGGCTATTATGAGCCGCATAGTTTGGAATGAATAGTACAGTATATGCATTCTCTTCTGCTCTACTCCATTGCTACCTGCGGGACGATAAGCTATCTGCTCGTGTTTGGTTCAGGTTACATCGATCGATCAAGTGTGTTTCACTTGAAATCTATATAAATAAAAATGAATTTCCAAAATGTATGACGGAGCATCACTTGAGAACGGCTCGACCGATTTGGCTGATTCTTTTTTCGTTGTGTTCGTAATTGTCAGGACAAGGTTTGTATGAAAGAATTTTTTGGGAAAAACCACGGGAAAAGTCGGAAATGTGAAATGAGGCACAGTTAGATAGTTCTGCTGTCAATTGTTTACATAACGAAAGTATTGTTTACGGTGTTCACATAGTTCTTTGGAAACTAGCCTATATTATAATACTGGGCTTTAAGAAATTCTGATACTATCGATGTAATTAATACATTTGTGAAAATAATTATTGAAGAATAAAATCCACAAAAATAAAGCAGTCACATAACTTTCTCTACCTTCGACATGGAAAATATTTTCTCACTTCACATTCTGATGTAGAATAAGCGGTCGTATTGCAGGGACAACTTAAGTGTGTGCCAGTGAGTATGCTATATCGGAAGTCGGTAACAAATCCTATCCACTGATACGTCACTCATAGCTGTAGGCTTTGTATTAGTTGAGAAATAGGCCTAGTGATGTTTATTCAGAGGCCCTAAGCATCTAAAAGAAGGCAAAATGGGATGGAACATTTTCAGTCCTACGTGCGCAGTGTATTATGTCCCAGGTTGTTGGGAAGGAATGTATGAAAGTGATATTGAATTTCTTTTTTACTTCAGCCCCGAAACGGTTGTATGGTAATATGAGAGTGAGAAATACAATTTTCTGTCAAGACAATACAATTTTATGTAACCGGAATTTCTTTTTTTTTTTTTCTTATTTGCACTCCTCCCAAGCATGGTGTGTAGAAGCAATGGAATGCAACATTCGACATCCTCTATGAGCCATAAAAAGCTATATCTAGCGTTTTCTGAGGGAATAGTCTAAGTGTCATATGTCGTTCTTCCTCATTTCTAATTCTACATACATATTATATAAGGACCTAGAGTTTCATCATCGAAAGTCCTTCATAAATTAATTTCATATTACAGAATACAAAACCCGGGCGACGCCGGGCCTTTTAAGCTAGTTACTCATAAAAATAATCGCCAAGTTTGATTGAACGATTCTAAACTTGAGCTCTATGCCTCTCCCCAACAAACGAATGATTAAACGAATTTATGCCATGTATGTTTTGTTTTCTGTACTTATAGGCAGTGGCCGACGCAGAATTTTTTTTCGGGGGAGGGAATTTGAATAGGTAAAAAGAATACTAAAAAAATTACATATATAATTAGTTTATAACAGCGTTTCTCAACCTTTTTGAACCCGAGGACCTCTAAAATGTCTAAAAAAATTTACGGACCCCTAATTTTACAACGCATTTTTAAAATCAGGCTATATGTAGGTCTATATTCTTAATATTTGGGGTATTAATTATAGGTCATTAAAAACTAAATAAATCTAAATACATTTTTTAATTCGATGAAAACACAGTTATTGAATTGGAAGTAACCTATTGACAGTAAAATTATATTTTGAACAGACTTTGATATTTATTACCAATTTGATAATATAATTAGGAATTATAACACAGGATTACCGGTTTCAGACACTCGGGCACATCCAACAATAAAACCCTTGTTAAGAGAGCGCCTCTAATAACAAATTCCGACAAAGTCTTATTTTCCAGGGTTTTGAATGAAAGAGGGAACCATAGACGTCAGTGCATCAGGGGTTTCAAACTGTGGTTCGTAAATCCGAAAGTAAGGAAACTTGTAATAGGACCTGTATTTTCGAAGATTTGAAAAACTTTGACATCTAGTGTCCATTTTATGTGAAAAAATTTTACTTCTTCACTTGTTTTATGATATTTTTTAATTATGTCTGCGGACCATAGGTTGAGAAATGCTGGTTTATAAAACTGGCCACTTAGAGTGCATATATAGCCTATCCCCCAATCCCCCAATCCCCCCCTGCGTTCGCCACTGTTTATAGGTTCAGTAGACTAAGCCGGCATTCGTAGTCATATTCCTAAAAACATCGAGAAAGTGATTAGGGTAAGTGAACCGTTTGTGGATCAATTACCAATTTGAGGATCAACTTGTCTGAGCTGTTAGTTATTCTACTTTTCGATAGATGGCACAGGCCTGCAAAAAAGTAGTCTTTCGTGTGCCTCCTTCATGCAGTGTCGCTATTTTGCTGCTACAAGTTTATGTGTTATGTGTATTTGTTCCAGCTGTTGTGAGAAGATATGAAGGAGAATTAAGGCGAGTCTGTTTAAAAATACGGTAAAACAACGCTACATTACTTGTAGTAATGATTTCATGTCAATAAATAGATCAGGACTATAAGAAACGAGGGAAAAATTCATTTTACCGATTCGAATGCTGTGGACGGGTTTGCAGGTCACTTTTTACCATCATGTGCTTGCGCGCCACTTCTGACGATTCTCATGGAAAGGCGCGTTGTTCAAAAATTATATTTCGAGAAAATAGTTCAAATAAGTGTTGTGTTTAAATTTTAAATACTAATTATTTATATTTCTTCCATAATCGATTAATGAAATTAATTTATGTATTTTTTATTAACATAAAGTTTCAATTTTATTGCAAATAAATAAGGCACCGTCTTTTCCTCTTTAGATTGCTATGAAGTATTTTTATTGATGCAAATATTATTATTACTGTAATTATTAGGGCAAGGCATTTGATGATTTTGCATCTTTTTTATATGAATTTAGAAACATAGCTCAAATATAAATAAATGTGTATAATGAAATAACTGATTAAATAAGGGCAATTTGTTTTTGATTTTTTTTGCTTTATTTTGCATGTTTCGTCATTTTCAAGAGATAGGTCATTTTTTTTCAATTTTTAGGTTATTTTCGGCATTTTTAGGTCATGTTTCATTAGAGGTAGAGAGGAGTTTTTCCATGTACAAATCATTACTATCAGACTACAAGACAATCGTTTTTATTTGAGAATCTCCTCTAAGTGTTCATGGTTCATTTTAATTCGGGTTTGATGTAAATACCACAGCAGTTAGCCTTATAGCAATAGAGATTTTTTCTTTCTTTTTAAATAGTAAATATTTGCTGGGGCAATTTGATGGGCATGCCATTTCATAAAGAATTTCTTTTTTGCTAAATGTGTCCAAGTAATATAAATTTACTTACTTTTTAGTAACAAAATAAGAGTGTTTTGTATTATAAATTCAAATATAACACATTGCTTTTAGCAGTTTATTACTTAAACAAACTAATTATAAGTAATAATGGTAAATTTATTTATCATTTTTTTTATTTTGGGTCTTTTTCACTATTTTTAGGACATAAATGCTTTTTTAATTTTGCATCTTTTTCACTATTTTATGATTATTAAATGCCTTGCCCTAGTAATTATATAGCCTATCTATAATAATAAAAGGAAGTGTTTGTCTTTCTGCCTGACCGCAATGCCCAGCGAAATTTGCTTAACGCAGGGATCTGAAATTTTAAACATAGCTAGACTGAAGGGTGGGAAAATGCACCTCGAAGCCGGATTTTTAATTTTCGCTTTCCTTTGCGAGTTATAAGTAAAAAAAAAAAAAAAAAAAAAAAAAAAAAACTATCAGAAAACGTGATTTTTTTTCGCTATCCAAGCATCAGTTTTCAGTAATACATTTCAAATTGCAGATGGGTTTGCCTACTTTTGTCATGATTTTGAAATAAAAGAATCGCTTCATTTTGGAAGCTCGCCCTGGTCGATTCATTTGTTTATAATGCCAAGGCCCGCAGACATCTGAAATTTTCAACATAGTCGGAAGAGAGATAATGAAGATAGGCATAAATGGACAAAGATTCAATTTGGACGGAACTCACTAAGCAGGGGTTTTCTGGGCCAGGGAACTCTAATCTGAGGTTGTTTTTATCAGGCGACGCTTTATAATCGTGGTATATAGTCCACGTGATTTAGGTGTTAATAAATATAATGATTTAACTATTATGCTCTTAATTTTTAATTTTTGAAATAATTATCGCTGCGGGTACCTGCTAGTTTGATTATAAAAATAACTCCAATGCTCAGAAAAAATAAAAAATAAACCTAATTCTGATAACGTACAATTTTTTCTTTTAGGTGGCTGCAAAGTACAGCAAGGAAGAGCTATGGCTGTCAGTTCTGTTAAAATGGGGGCTTGAGTATTCGGGAAGCTGAAAGGACTTATGGAGTGCCATTCAGTAGGCTACTACTGTATACGAAGGAGAGTAAATGGGTCTGTTGATGCTAATTGTACAAAACCAGGGCCAAAACCTG
Source organism: Ectobius pallidus (assembly GCA_964059195.1). Classification (NCBI taxonomy): domain Eukaryota; kingdom Metazoa; phylum Arthropoda; class Insecta; order Blattodea; family Ectobiidae; genus Ectobius; species Ectobius pallidus. The sequence continues at coordinate 176,912,854 of CAXKWD010000004.1, read as the reverse complement.
CCCTAGAGGTAAAGGTAGAAGAAGAAATATTTGCAGCAATTGTAGAGATGCAAAATATCGGTCATGGTCTAAGTAGAAAAGAAATCTGTGAGATGGCGGGAAAGATAGATGAGAAGAGCGATGTTAAGGTTTTCGAAAACGATCTGCCATCTCAGAAATGGCACAAGAGTTTTATGAGACGTCACAATCTAACTTGACGGCAGCCTGAAAATTTGTCCAGTGCCCGAGATTCGATGGTCACTATGACAACGAAACAAGATTTTTTCTCTGTTGGAAAACGTCATCAGAGAACTTAGGATTGGTGGAGTAGACATTTATAATGTCGACGAATCAGGACTGATGATGGTCAACAAAAGTGGGAAAATAATTGCACCTAAAGAAAAGTAACAATAAAAAAAAAAGTGGTGAACGAAGTGAAAATATTGGAGGGAACTTTGCAAAAACTGAAGCGTGCCATCAAGTCTCCAAACGTCCACGAATGTTGACGGATGGCATCATTCTGTTGCACGATAATGCTCGCCCACATGTTGCCAAGGTTGTTTCAAATACGCTGCAGAAGTTTCACTGGGAAGCCCTTACATATCCTCCATACAGTCCAGATCTCGCTCCATATTTTTTGAGAAATGAAGAAAAACATTCGTGGCCGTCGATTTGCTTCGGACGAAGAGGTGCACGCTTGGGTAGAATCATGGTTCCATAGGCAACCGCAAACATTTTTCCATGAAGCCATTGACCGTCTTGTCTCACAGTGGGATAAATGTATTAACAGTTATGGTGATTATTTTGAAATAATAAACTGTTTACTTACTTTTTTCCATCTGTCTCGATTTCATTTGATTGACCCTCATAGTAGCCTATTAAAAGTGTTCCCTGCACAGGCCATGGAGGCCCTGAGGGTCCCAGCAGTTTGAGGCTCCAAGATTTTAGAGATTCGGCACGTGAAGGTGGTAAGGTTGTCAGCCTTAGGCACCCGCCGCCTTTACCCCCAGGATTGCTCCTGGTACTCATTCTGTTAGAGGCTGATTCGACCCCAGGGTCATAGTACCACCAGAAGGATTAGGCCAATTGAAAACCTCCAACGACCTCATCGAGGATCGAATCATAGCGCAGCGCCTCAACCACTACGCTACGGCGTACTCCCCATAATAGCCTACATTTTGGTTATTATTAGCATATTAATTACTGTAAATCTATTATCATCATCATTAGGAATAATATTGACCGACATGTTATTACCAATTGCATCGAATGTAGGACAAGGACAAAAACATAATTATGTGACAGAGTCATATAGAATAACTTACCCTTTGTCCGCAAACAACACATTTAATAATATTTCTTTGGTTGTTTCATTCTACTTCACGGATGATTAAAATATATTAACGCTTCTATTTGTGTTACGATTGCACACAACAAAAACCTCGATGCATGGAACTCATACCCATTAATTTCTTGTCTGTGATGTTCTATTTCTCCTTATTATTGTGCGAGCTATAATTGGTTAGACATGTTGGTGATAGAGGAACGAGCTTGTGAGAATATGTTGATTACTGTAACTTACTGAAATACATCTTCCTTTCCGCTTGTAATTTACAGTTCCAGAGATATATTGCTTACTTAACTAATGATTACATATTTTGCTGCTGTGTATTATTAGTAGGGCAAGGAATTTAATGACCATAAAATAGTGACAAAATGCAAAATAAAAAAATGCATTTATCACCTAAAAATAGTGAAAAAATTACAAAAAATAAAATAAAAATGGCCAATAAGTTTACCATTATTACTTACAATTAGTGTTTGAAAGTAACCGAATGAATTGCTGAAAGCAATTTAATGGATGGCAGTGCGTTACATATGAATTTACAGTAAAAAATAAACATATTTTTACTAAAGAAGTAAGTAAATTTATACTACTTGGACACCCTTAGGGAAAAAGAAATTTATGCTTTCTGAACTAGCATGCCCATCGAATTGCCCCTAAATAGACTGAAAAATTATTGCCTCAACAAACTGCTATGATGTTTACAATAAACCTGAATTAAAATGAACTTTGAACACTTGGCGGAGATTCTCGAATTGTCTGTTGTCTGAAAGTAACAATTTGTACATAGAAAAGCTTCTCTCTACTTCACTCAAACATGACATAAAATAACGAAAATAACCTAAAAATGCCGAAAATGACATAAAAATTGCCAAAAAATGGCCTATCGCTTGAGAATAACAAAAAAATGCAGAAACAAATTGCCCTTATTTAATGAATTATTTCATGAAACACATTTAAATATATTCGAGCTATCTTTTAACCTTCATATAAAAAAGATGCAAAATCATAAAATGCCTTGCCCTAATTATTAGTAAGGCCTGGTGTAACCAATTTTTGAGCTATACACCACTTGGACGGGCCACAGTAGCCTGTATATTGTTGGTGCAATTTTAAGAAGGCCTCGTCCCTAACCATCGTCTATCTACAAAAGAATATAATAGCATTGTTCACTAATCCGAAAATCTGCACCGACTTCGACACCGACAAAGAACAGGCGTTCTTGTAGTCGCGTGGATTTCCCCAGTGCTACCGCTGTCACATGCTGTGGTACGTATTTGACAACATTGTACTGGACTACAGACAAGTGTGAATACGCCTAATTACCTTTCTATTTACTGATTGACAGGTCGAAGAGGATTAGGATGGTAGCAGGTAGAGGCAGTTCTTGGAAAAAGAGCCTTTAAGAAGAGGCATCCACAGTAGTGTTCTTTGTGCAGGGTAATGATAGTGAGGTGGGGGAGGGGGGCCTACTCTTGTCGTGCCTCCACGTCACACGTACTGCGCAGAGGGTTGGGATTGAACTGAGGTAGGCCTATATCTGGTGCACAGACTAAAAATCCGCCCCTACCTGGAATCGAATCCGCCGGGGGGGGGGGGGAAGACAGGTGCTGCCAACCGCGCCACGGGCGGCGCTCTGCTTTCGTTGTTATAGGCATCTATTTGTAATAATAAAAGGAAGTGTGTGTCTTTCTGTCTGTCTGTGCGCGATGCCCAGCGAAATCTACTGAACGCAGAGATCTGAAATTTTAAACGTAGATGGACTGAAGGGTGGGCGAACGCACCTCGAAGCCGGATTTTTTTTATTTTCGCTTTCGTTCGCGAGTTATGAGTGAAAGACTGGCAGAAAACTTTATGTTTTTCGCTATCCAATCATCAGTTTTCAGTAATACATTTCATTTGTCACATCAGTTGTAGGTGGCTTTGCCTTTCTTTGTCATATATATATTGTTAGATCAAGAGTCTATAGTTTTAGTGTTTTAAATTAGCCTCTGTGTTAATTGGCGCGAGCGCCATTAATTGCCGCGCTGAAATTACTCATTTCCTGGCTGTTGAGTGCACCTGCTTAGGCACGCCACGCCAGCGCAGTTTAGTTGAGATCTAGACGTGACAGTGTATAGGCATGCGTTGCAGCTGCGTCTGTTTTAGGCCAGTTTTCGCTCTATATTGCTAATATTCATCTGCAACTCCACACCATTCGGCTCTTGTATTGTTTAAGCAGCCTGCGTGTGAAATTCAGGAAATAATATTGTATTTTAGTGTCATTTACAAGTATTTCCATTGTCTTTTAACCTAGAAGCCACGTGAAGTGAACAGGCTTTGTCTAGCGTTACATTCGCCAACGGGCGGGAGAATAGTTTTCTACGAGAACAGTGACTGTATTATTCTTATATTTTATTGTGTAAAAGTGTTGTATCAAATAATTCAGAATTCAGGTTTCTTGAATATATACCGTTGCAAATTACCCAGGTTGAAATCTCTGTCCCAGCTACCTACAGTCCTAGCTCTTCATGTGATTAGTTATTAATTGGCGTAATTGCCTGGTCCTCCGAAATTACCTAAATTGTACCTGAGTTCCCTACATTTTGTTCCTCTCGAACCTGATACCAGACATTTTGGTTCCTCACGGGCGGATCTGAGATTATTTGCAATGGTTTCTGAATGTTTGAGCAAAGTGCGACTCGTACTTGATTTTCATGTGTGACGCGTTCGTGCGGACTTCGTGTCAGGTTCGGCTCGGTTCGGTTACGTTGACCTTCCTCGGTTCCAGCGAGATCCGGACATCTGTACTTGCGTTTCTTCGCGCGCGCCAGCTGACTGCTTCTCAACGTGTATTTGGTGCCGCCTCTCCGACCACCCCCAGTGTCTACAGTTGACTGCACAATCACTTCTATTTTGTCTACTGCAAGGTTAATTATTTCATTTCAACATGGAACAACAAGAAATTTCGGCTTTAATCAGACGTCGAGGTGTATGTAAAAGAAAGTTTACATTGACACAGAACTTTCTCAACGACGTACCTGAAGATGCTAGTATATTTTTAATCAAAGCACATTATGAAAAGCTGTTGATTGAAATTGAAAAGTTTGAAGCTATCCAAACGCAGATTGAATCCATGGTGGAAATTGATGCAGAACTTGATAGTCACATACAATATGCAGACGAGGTATCAACAGTGTACATTAATCTAAAAGCAAGGTTAAGTGAGTTGATGCATGCTCATGAACCTACCTCAGTTAGTGTCAATTCACACAACAGTGACACACGACAATCAGTGAACTCTAGTGCTTCACAGGCAAGTAATGGGATAAAATTACCTACGATTCAAATTCCAGTATTTGAGAGTGATGTAACTAAATTCAAGCATTATTTTGACACTTTTTCAAGTTTGATTGTAAATAACAGCAGTTTATCACCCATTCAAAAATTCCATTACTTGATTGGTTCGCTAAAGGGCGAAGCTAAAACATTATTGGAAAATTTGCCAGTGACGAGTGATAACTTCCAAGTTGCATGGGACCTATTGTGTGCAAGATATAACAATAAGCGGTTAATTGCCATATCCCACATTAAGCATCTGTTGTCCCTACCTGTAGCGAGACAAGAGACAGTTGCAGACTTGCGAAACCTGTTGAATCAATTCCAAAACAACTTGCATGCCATTGAAGCGTTAGAATTAGAAGTGCCACTTCATGAAGTCATTCTAATGCAATTGTTATTAGAGCATTTGCCAGACAGTGTGCAACGTGAATGGGAATCTAGAATCGATTCTCAAACATTTACTTCATTAGGTGAACTTGTGTTATTTCTAGAAGCGAAATCTCATTCTCTAGAGGTGCTGTCGAATAATTCCTGCAACAGGGCCAGCCCATCAAAACCTAGAAATGAACGTCGTGAGCCTAGAAATCAACATAATAATAGTCGTCAGTCATATGTGTCGACAACTGAACAGTTATGCCCTCAGTGTCAAAGCGGACATAACCTTTCTAAGTGTAAACAATTCCGTCAGCTGAGTGTTGAACAGCGATGGAAAGTTGTAAAAAGTAAAAATCTGTGTTTCAACTGTTTTGCTAATACTCATCGAGTAAATCAGTGCAACGCATCTTCCTTCTGTAACTGTGGTAAACTTCATAGCAAGATGTTACACAACAGTGATCACAGGAGAACGGTTTCGCACTCGAGTGAAAGCAGTGATACAGTAAATAGCTACAGGACTGAGGCTCCTGCAAGTTATTGCTCAGTGAAAATAAAGCCAGTGCTTCACGTCTTACTTGCGACTGCAAGAGTCGAAGTGCAAGACAAGCATGGTAACTACATACAGTGTAAGGCCCTTCTAGACTCTGCCAGCCAGGCCAGTTTCGTGTCTGCAGATCTAGCGAGGCGTCTGCAACTTCCTACAAGGACAGCTGATACGCCTGTCAAAGGAATAAACGGTACTTCATCAAATGCTAGTCATAGTGTAAACATTAATGTGAGATCCATGGTTTACAACTATCGAAGGAATCTAGATTGCCTAATCCTTCCTCGCATAACAGGGAAGCTACCTGCAGTCCGAATTGATCCATCCTCATGGAATATTCCCTCTGACATTCCATTAGCCGATCCTAAATTTAATATTCCTTCTGAAATTGATTTACTGATTGGAGGAGCACTATTCTTCGAGCTTTTCCATGGTAAGATCCTGACCAATCCTGGGTTTCCTACACTCATTAGTACAGAACTCGGTTGGATATTGTCTGGAACCATTCCTAAGTCCTCTGTGAAAGGCAATCTAGATACTGGTTCCCAGCACAACTTCTTCATCTCTACGGACAATGTGGACAAGCAGCTGCGACGGTGTTGGGACCTCGAAGACTTTCCACAACAGATGTTAACACAAGAAGAGAAACGGTGTGAACAGCATTATGCAGAAAATACCACTCGCAATGACGATGGTAGTTTCACAGTACGTCTGCCAATGAAACAAGATAAAGCTTCATTGGGTGAATCCAGGCAGCAAGCAGTTAAGCGTTTTAGTTACCTGGAGCGAAAACTTCAGAACGACTCTGCTCTAAAGGAAGACTATACTAAATTTCTTGTAGAGTACGAGCAGATGGGTCACATGAAAAGGGTTTCGCCTCCTCAAGAGAATGAAATATGTTATTACCTGCCTCATCATGCAGTAATAAAACCTTCTTCATCTACAACTCGCACACGAGTAGTGTTTGATGCTTCTGCAAAGACGGACACAGGGTGCTCTTTGAATGACATCCTAGAATGTGGTCCTACTATTCAAGATGATTTGTCATCAATTATTCTTCGCTTCAGAACATACCGCTATGCATTTTCAGCTGATATATCTAAAATGTATAGGAGGGTACATATGCATCCTGAAGACCAGAATCTCCAGCGTATTGTATGGCGTCCAGATAAAAGTGAGCCACTACAAGATTATGCCTTGACTACTGTAACCTATGGCACTAAGTCAGCATCTTTCTTAGCCATACGGTCTTTGAGTCAACTCGCTCAAGAAGAAGAGTCTAAATATCCTCGTGCTGCAGACGCAGTAAGAACCTCTTTCTATGTGGACGATTGCCTGTCAGGTCATGATGATCTACAGGAAGCTCTACAACTGCAAAGTGAACTTATACTCATGTTAAACAGTGGAGGATTTCCACTACGCAAATGGTGTTCAAATACCGAGGCTATCTTGGAAGCAGTACCCGTGGAGCACAGAGAAACGCAACTTCCTTTGTCCCTCGACAACAGTGAAAATGCTCATGCGCTTGGACTTCTGTGGCATCCCAGTACTGATTTGCTACAGATACAATCACATTCCTCTCTCCAAGAACCTCCTTCTTACAAGTTTACCAAGAGAAATATCCTTGCTGTTACATCCTCTATTTTTGATCCTCTAGGCCTCATAAGTCCTATCGTAATCCATGCCAAGATATTCTTGCAATCTCTGTGGCTAGCTAAGCTTAGTTGGGATGAGGAGTTGCCATCTCACCTAAGGGAAAAGTGGATGGACATCTGTGACATTCTTTCTACAATTCATAATGTTCGCATTCCACGCCATGTGTTAACAGCAGCTACGGTTACCGACATACAGATACATGGATTCTGTGATGCCTCGGAGAAAGCCTATGGTGCCTGTGTGTATGTACGGTCTACTGAGAGCAGTGGTCTTGTTACAACTAAACTACTTTGCTCCAAGTCCAAGGTTTCACCATTGAAGAAGCAAACAATTCCAAGACTCGAGTTGTGTGGTGCCTTTTTACTTGCGAAACTGTATCATAAAGTTGTCAATGACTTGAAATTGCCTACATCACAAAATTATCTGTGGTCTGACTCCATGATTGTGCTCTCATGGATCAAATCTAATCCCCATAAATGGAAAACATTTGTGTCTAATCGCGTATCTCAAATCCAGGAGATGTCAGAGACGGCAGCTTGGCGGCATGTGGCCACCCAACACAACCCGGCTGACATGATTTCGAGAGGTGTGGTGACAGAACAAATCTTAGACATTGATTTATGGTGGAACGGGCCTGTGTGGATTTCACAGCCTATTGAATCATGGCCCAAACAACCTCAGCAACTTGAGCTGCAGGACAGTAGTGAACAGCGTGACACAGTTTGCCTAGTCACACATGCTGAAGAAGATTTTAGGCTACGCTTTTCCAAGCTAGCGCGTTTACAAAGAGTTACTTCATATATGCTACGCTTTATAAACAACTGTAGAAGCCAAGTTAAACGTCACGGCCCTCTCACAGTTGAAGAGTTACAACAAGCTTTGTTGCTTTGTATAAGAATAGCTCAGCAAGCAGCCTATTCTCATGAACTGTCCGATCTTCAGAGTAAGATGCAAGTAAATACTAAGAGTTCTCTCCACTCCTTGGTGCCTTTTGTGGACAAGGATGGCCTACTCCGAGTGGGTGGACGTCTGGAGAAAGCTGAATTACCACATGATGCACGACATCAGCTTATCCTCCCTCCAGGTCACCATCTCACCAGATTGATAATTGAATCCGAGCATCTGCGACTGCTTCATGCATCACATCAACTGCTTATATCTTCTCTGCGAGAACGATATTGGATTCCGAGTGTACGTAGAATTGTGAAGTCTACGCTACACAAATGTTTAACTTGTTTCAAATTGAAAGCCAAAGGTGCTCACCAGCTGATGGGCAGCCTACCTAGCTACAGGGTGACCCCTGCTAGAGCATTTCTACGTTCTGCGGTTGACTACGCTGGACCATTCTTCATAAGATACGGATCGCCCGCAGCAAAACTCAGGTCAAAGCATACATTGCTATCTTCGTATGCTTGGCTACGAAAGCAGTTCACATCGAGCTGGTTTCCGACCTTACTTCTGATGCCTTCATCGCCGCCCTGCGCAGATTCACATCTCGTAGAGGACTTTGCAAGGAAATATTTAGTGATAATGGGACGAACTTTGTTGGTGCTAACAACAAGCTGCGTGAACTACGTCTCTTGCTTCAGTCCAGCTCCCATCAACAAGTTCTCCAAGACTACGCATCCTCTAATGCAGGGGAAGACAGAAGCTTGCTCTGTGACGTCACTGCCTACTGCTCTACTGCTCGCGTTATATCTCTGCGAGGAGCATGTGAAATGTAGGCATCAGTGAACAGGGGGGAAGAGAGGGGCTTTAGTATTGCGGGCAGCGGGAATTTAGGGGGTAAGAACTTACGTAATACGTGTTTCCGAGTTAATGAAACATCAACCGATTTTTTTGATAGTTTATCGGTTAATTACAGCGCAGCAGTTTAACATATTATAAATAATTCTATTTTTATATTCTGTGAGAACAATTGCCTTTCCACAAAATCTATGCTCTTTGACAAAAATAGACAATAGGCTACTATCATTTGAATTAGCATAATTCACTACAGTAAAAATGATAAAAAAAAATGAACTGAATTAATTACCATACAAGCTCGTCTGCACCTTAGATGATACAAGATTACAGTAACAATATTCTTACTTTCCTGTCTCTTTTTCTTTAACAAGTGTATCAATGTTGGGACGTAATGTTTGAGCAATATTTAATCGAAGACTACATTTAGGTTGTGATTTAACAATGTACTTCTTGATTTGAGCTTTGCACATTTCATCAGTGAAAAAAATTGTTCGGCCACATATGTCGATCCAAAATTACATAATATTCGTGCGGCAAGTCTCGGGAATCTGGTTTCAGAGAAATTTCTGTAAAAGTTACCCAAGACCACTTTACGTTCGTATTTGTCCTTTAACAGATCGTCGCATTGTAAGTTTAGCAGTTCCAATTGATACCGGCAAGGAACGTCTTTGACATTAACTGAATATGGGGTAGCAAAAAGTTTAAACATTGGAGAAAGGTTTTCCACATCCTGAAACCTCGATTCGAACTGAAGAAGAATGTTTTGCAGAACTAACACATGTTCTGCAGAGGGAACACTATCAGGATCGCGTACTTGCAATAACTTTGAAAAATGCTCCGTATTTCCAACCAGAAGTTGTTCTACCCACAGAGCTAAAGTGAATAGGTCCTCTAGTACCTAGCTCTAGCGTACTCTAAACACCCCTACTACCGTGCGCTCTTGCTGACGTCACACACAAGGGATCCGCATGCTCTTGCTCCACAAACGTCATCACAAGACGTAGTTGACTTCCCCTGCTCTAATGAATTCACGTGGCATTTCATCCCTGCTTCCTCCCCACATTTTGGAGGACTCCACGAGGCTGCTGTTAAATCCATGAAATTTCATTTACGACGAGTGATGGGTAGCCAAGTGTTTACCTATGAGCAGCTTTCTACAGTTCTCACCCAGATTGAGGCCTGTCTAAACTCTCGACCTCTCCTACGCCTAAGTGATGATCCTAGCGACTCATCCTATCTGTCTCCTGGACACTTTCTCATTGGAGAAAAACTCACAGCCCTTCCTTCTCCTCCTATGGCAGAGAATGTCTCTCATGTTGCTAAATGGCATCAGCTACAAACCTACATACATCACATATGGCAGCGTTGGTCAGCTGACTACCTACATTCACTGCAGCAGAGGCAGAAGTGGTCTGCGTCCAGCGAAAACATTCAGATTGGTACTCTTGTGCTCCTGAAAGAAGATAATTCTCCACCGCTCCAGTGGAAGCTGGGAATCATCTCATCAGTGCATCCTGGTGACGACGGTTTAGTGCGTGTTGTGACAGTGCGTACGTCTAATGGTGAATACAAGCGACCAATTGTAAAAGTGTGTCCCTTGCCTATTCAGTAAAGTGTAAATCTATTAGTAAAGTAAATCTTGATCTATCTGCAAAGTGTTATGTAAAATCTGTCGATTTTAGGCGGGAGTTATGTTAGATCAAGAGTCTATAGTTTTAGTGTTTTAAATTAGCCTCTGTGTTAATTGGCGCGAGCGCCATTAATTGCCGCGCTGAAATTACTCATTTCCTGGCTGTTGAGTGCACCTGCTTAGGCACGCCACGCCAGCGCAGTTTAGTTGAGATCTAGACGTGACAGTGTATAGGCATGCGTTGCAGCTGCGTCTGTTTTAGGCCAGTTTTCGCTCTATATTGCTAATATTCATCTGCAACTCCACACCATTCGGCTCTTGTATTGTTTAAGCAGCCTGCGTGTGAAATTCAGGAAATAATATTGTATTTTAGTGTCATTTACAAGTATTTCCATTGTCTTTTAACCTAGAAGCCTCGTGAAGTGAACAGGCTTTGTCTAGCGTTACATTCGCCAACGGGCGGGAGAATAGTTTTCTACGAGAACAGTGACTGTATTATTCTTATATTTTATTGTGTAAAAGTGTTGTATCAAATAATTCAGAATTCAGGTTTCTTGAATATATACCGTTGCAAATTACCCAGGTTGAAATCTCTGTCCCAGCTACCTACAGTCCTAGCTCTTCATGTGATTAGTTATTAATTGGCGTAATTGCCTGGTCCTCCGAAATTACCTAAATTGTACCTGAGTTCCCTACATTTTGTTCCTCTCGAACCTGATACCAGACATATATATATAAACGAATGTATGTCTGTCTGTCCTTGATGCCTTACTACACCATTCATCCGATTGCCATGAAACTTCGGGAACTTGTTGAGTACACTCCCGCGAAGGTTTCTGGCATAGTACATTTTTAATTTTAGTTTTCGTTCACGAGTTATGAGCGAAAAACTGGAAGAAAACTTGCATTTATTTGCACTTTCGAAGCATAAGTTTTCAGTAAGTTTAATACATTTCAATTCTCACAGTCAATTGCAGTTCGGTAAAGAAATCAGCTGTTATCTGTACATTTGAGATAGTTTCACTTGTGAATTTCAAGTTTTAATTTCCTTTCGCTGAACATCCCACACATAAGTCAGTTAATAGAAAAAGATGAATCATATGTAAGAATGTGTTATAACTCAATCAGTAAGACCTGAGCCAAGCAAACGGCTGTGCAGTTTTCATAACTAAAAAAAGTACTTTATTCGCTTTATGTTTGTTTTCAATAGTTACGGGCTATTATGAACCGCATAGTTTTTAATATGCATTCTCTTCTGCGCCTACTCCATTGCTACCGGCGGACGATAAGCTATGTGCGCGTGTTTGGTTCAGGTCCTAGGGTCCCAGTTATACTATCCTAGTCCTGATTCACTTAAATTTTCATTATCTTCTACGAGGCGTGTCCACAAAATAAAGTTTCGCTAGGGCCGTTTACAGATGCAAATCAAAATTTCGTGGAAATATTTATTGCAACAGATATAGCAAGTGTTCAGCTATTTTTCAACATATTCACCACAAGAATTGAGACATTTGTCATACTGTGGGACCAACTTTTGAGCACTTGGGTCGTAGAAGTCTGCCCCCTGGGATTTGAACCCAGCTCCGCCACTCTGTCATTCTCTGTTATTTATCGAAGAGTAGAAAGAATGAAAATCACTGGGAGCGAGGTCCGCGCTGTAGGGTGGATGTTGAAACATCTCCTAGCCGAACTTTTGCAGGAGACTTGCAGGGAGGTGTTGATGTCTCCACCCTACAGTTCGGACCACGCACCCAGATATTTTCATCTCTTCCTACCCCTCAAGAAATGATAGTGAATGGTAGAGATTTACAGAGAAACGGAGAAGGTTATCACACAATGGTTCAAATCCCAGGCGGCAGACTTTTGTGGCACATGTATTCAAAAGTTGATCCCACGGTATGACAAATGTCTCAATTCCGATGGTGAATATGTTGAAAAATAGCTCAACACATCCTGTTACAATGGATGTTTCCATTAAATTGTGTTTTGTTTCCGTTAATGGCCTGTGGGAAAGTTACTTTATGGATGCGCCTCCTAGCCCCCAATAGCAGTTCCCTCTCTACGCGATTTCCCGTGTTAAATGTGAATAAACACAAACCAATAATATAATATGTTATAATTAAAGAATAGATTTATTATTGTTAACTCTAATCGGATATAAGCAACTGTTAGAAGAGACATTTGTGGTTTGAGCAATTACTGAAATACTGTTCATGGTTAGCCGGTGTCCGGTGACCCTCAATCTTCTTTTTTTACCAGGGCTTGTAGGGACGTTTATGCGGCCCTTACATGACCGCGACCTGTCGGGGAGAGATTTTTATGGATCAAATACATACTGTCTTGACCAAACAAGGTCATGGAGGACCTCCCCCGAAGTTAGAGCCCAATTCCAAATGCACCATTCACACACACACTCACTCTGAACAATGCCAGATGATATCCGGGGGCCACAAGGGCCTCAAGTTACGTGATTAGTGAAGAAAATCCCCGGAAAAAGTGACCTAGGTAACTTGTCCCGACCAAGAATCGAATGCGTGACCGCTGCTTGAGAGAAGCGCCACAGCGATAGAAAAATATTCAAGTCACTGTACTTACATAGAGAATCTCCCGTTTCGAGTGAATCAAAATACAGTCTAATTGTTCCGAAGAGAACAGCGTCCGTGTCACTTACGACCATCTTGGGTAGGCCACAGGTATTGTTAAAGGCCAATCTATATTCGCAACCTTGCTTATGGCTAGTGATGAGCAAATGCAAGACCAAGACCAAGACCAAGGCGGTCTTGGTCTTGGTCTTGGTATTGCACTCTCAATCTTGGTCTTGGTCTTGCATAGGTAACCCTGGTCTTGGTCTTGGTCTCGGTCTTGCATCATTGGTCTTGGTCTTGGTCTCGGTCTTGCATACTCGGTCTTGGTCTTGTTGCAAGAGTCTTGCAGTTTTCTTTTACGCATTTTACTGTGATAGATGGCGTTTACATGATTTAAAGTTACACCGATTACATGTGTGTTATTGCTTTCAAAAGTAACGAAAGCTAATTGCTTTTAGTTCCTTTGACCATGTAAACAGTAATGTGATGTCACGCTGTTTGCCGAAACGTCCATGGTGATATAAGCTAGAACAGTAAATTTGGAGTGTACATTTAAATATTCTCTGTTATCCTATTGCAGAACTTTAAACCCAAAATCCACGAGAAGCAATATCCTATTTCAGAGTGTAAAATTATGAATATTATATTGTAAAGTTTCAAATTGAACGGCTGTGGAGACAAGAAGTAATATTAACAGGATGTATAATAAATGTTTAGAAGATTTCCGCATAGGAGAGAGGTTCTATCTGACCTGTTTAAAACTGTATAATATAGTAACAAAACATAACGGTATTGAAGCAGATACTATAGAAATTGTGCAATCCATAGCACATCACACAGTGTCCATTCGAAACCCAAACCCATAGGCTGCAATAAATAATACTTCTTTCCACATATGCTTTCAAGTTTTGGGCCTTCGGCTAAATAGGTCATAAATAATCATAACTATTCTTCATGCAAGTAAATATTTCTAGGCCAGGCATTTTCTACTTTTAGTATCTTTTCCCATTCGATATGCATCCTTAATATGAATCAGCAGCAAGAACTTAAACACCGCCACCGTTATGTGTCAATAACAAAATTGTAGTAGTAAAAAAAGGTTTTTAGTGGATGTCCTACCTATCATCAGCAAAATGTAGGCCTGTATAGCTACAGTACAATCAGATACGTAACTGTAAATATTAACTAGCAAATACCCGTCAAATAAGTTCCTGTTTTAATTAATCTACGGCTTAATTGTGTTTTATTGAATAATTATTAAAAATACCTGATTTTTTCAAGGAGAATGGAATGAGCTGAATAGCTATGTTATATTTTGTTCAAGTAGACAGGAAAGATTCTATATGTGAGAGTAGGGTATGAATATTAATGATAGGTGTAAAAAAGGATATCATCGTTAATGAAATAGGCTACTGAGCATGTTAATAGGCGTTTTAAGTTACGGGGGCTACTGTTTAAAGTTTCAAATCCTCAGATAGGCCGCCCCATGGCTGAGTGGTTAGACCGCTCGACCTCCATCTCTGGGAACCGGGATCGGATTTCGATGGATCTATGTGGAATTTGTGGTGGACAAAGTGGGGTCGGGCAGGCTTTTTTGGGGTGCTCCGGTTTCCCCTGCCTTATGTCATTCCATCATCATTGGTTGTAATAAAGAATTATTATAAATCCTCAGTCATAGCTTTCTTTTAATCCAGTGAGAGGTTAGAGAAACTAGTTATTAAATAACTATATGGCAGAATTTTTATGTTTTATTGATAAATTATGTGGTCAGTATTTATACTGTACGCAAAATGAAATTTCATATATGGCTTAGGGCCTTTGTTACATCTGTTTGTCTTTCGTACCATAATATAGAGAACTATTGCAACTAAACATTTTAAAAACGAATATGGAGTTTTTATCGTGAAATTAACTCCCACCAATTGAAGAAACTAGGTGTATGGAATGCCATTCAGGGAAATCCTTCAGATTAATTGTAAGTTTTCATTGCAGTAATTTGTTTTAACGTAGTGGTGAGAGAGGTTGTATACGGATTTCATATGTATTATTTGAACGGTGCGCTCATTTTTGGATACGGACAGCGTCACGCACCGGGTCTGCTCTCATTGGTTACCGCACGATGAGGCAACCTCTATATTATAGGCCTACCAGCCTTGGGACTACACCGGCTAGCGACTCTGCGGCGCCTTTGAGTAGCGTTCGCTGGCTCGCTGCATACACACTCTTGCAGTCAAGTCTTGTTCTTGCCAAAGTCTTGCAGGGTTGGTCTTGGTCTTGGTCTCGGTCTTGCATGGTCGGTCTTGGTCTTGGTCTTGCTAACGCTGATGCGGTCTTGGTCTTGGTCTCGGTCTTGCATTTTCTGCAAGACCAAGACCAAGACTGCAAGACCAAGACTGGTCTCGCCCATCACTACTTATGGCACTTTTATGCGCGTCATCCCACTTGTTGTATTAGGAATTAAACCCTAGATATAATTAAGAAGTTCTTTTAATATTTTATCTGTCAAACTGAATTACGTTTACATCTGTTCAGGAATCACAATTAAAATTATATTTTACGGCATATTTCTTCAATATTTCTGCCAAAAATGCCCCGGTACCTCTCTCTCCCCCCCCCCCCCGTAGTTTTACCTTTCCCTTATAGGGACCATTATGAGGCCCGGCATCGGGCATACAAGGACATACAAGGACATGGAGGGCCTCCCCGGATGAGTGATCAGCCCAATGCCGGGGCCACCTCCGAGACAACACGAACACATAGGACGAGACACACCATTCACACACACACTCCGAACAAGGCGAGGATGGGATGATGATGATAATGACGGCCAGATGAGGCCAGATGATATCTGGGGACCACAAGGGTTAAAGTTACCTGACATTTATCTCACAGGTGAAGAAAACCCCCGGAAAAAACTCACCCAGGTAACTTGTCCCGACCAGAAATCGAACTCAGGCCCGCTGCGGGAGAGGAGCGAACGCATCCCCTGAGCCACAGCGGTGGACATGGGACCGGTACCAAATAATTAAATTACTATATTGGTATAAGAACTAATAAATGTATCATATTATTAATAATAATTTACATTTCCTTCATCGAATACTTGTTACAAGTGCAACACATACAGTAGGCGGACTTAAAGTCTGACCGTTCTAAGAAAGGAACCGGGAGTAAACAAAAACCTGTCTCACTCTAGCACGTTACTCAAAAACGATCCTCAGCCCTTTGCTTTGTCTTCAAAAACGCATCATAAAGATTTGTTTATCTAACCCTCCTGGCTATTCTTCCAAATTATTATTTTCTGAATTTAACGTTTTCACCATAGACCAAATTTACAAGTATGTCATATTGAATTATTTTCATAAACATCGTGACAATTACAAGTCAGAATCTCACGTATATAACACGCGAAGGAGTCAATTTAATTTATTACTTGAACCGAAAAATGTTACAACTGCTGGAGCTAAGCACTGTTCAAGTTTTGGCCCAAGACTATTCAATTCTTTTATTACCAACCATCCTGATCTAAATAGCTTAAACAACAAACAATTTAGGTCTAAAATTAGAAAATTCATATAATTATTACTTCTGTTTTCTACTATTGCTGTTATAACATTTTTCATATTAAAATTTAAAATTTGGATAGAACTTAATTTTTTTTGTTTTTTACTAAAATTTGAACAAATAAATTGTTATGTTTTAATATTGTATTACCTCGTATCTTTGTATTGTAAAAAGAACATGTTCAAAACCTTTTATACATAATATTCTGTCATACTTCTCTAAATTTTGTATTGTTTTAAGTAATTATTTAGTATAAGTTTTTCTCATGTATAGAACTGAACCACCCCCGAACACAAGCTCTGCTTCTTCGGGTGGTGTATCAACTTTTTATGTATATTTTTCGTGTAATTTGAAACAATAAATTGTAATTGTAATGCGAAAGTACAAAGCACAGTTCACGAGAGTTCGTTTTGAGACTGTTTAGTCGACTACATACAGTGAAGTCAATTGGACTTAATTTTTTAGATTAAGCGCTAAGGAACCCGGGTTCGATTCCCAATGTTTTATACATTATTTATAATCTGTATCTTTTCGCCGCTGGACAAACCTTTTCCTCGCACGTTTGGTGACGAAAGTTCTGAAGGCCCTGGCTCGCAATTTTCTTCTATAATACAAGTTATTAGAGGCCATGCTTACAATATGTGGTGTAGCCTACTTCATATACATTATATAAATGAAAAATGCACGGATTATTAATCTATATTAATAAAAATGAATTTACAAAAGGGTTGTTGCCGCATCACTTGAGAACGGCTCGACCGATTTGGCTGATTTTTGTTTTGTTGTGATCGTAATTGTCTGGAGAAGGTTTGTATGAAAGAAAATTTTTGGAAAATCCATCGGGAAAAGTCGGAAATGTGATGAAATGAGGCAAAGTTAGACAAAGTTAGAGAGTTCTGCTGTCAATTGTTTATATAACAAAATAAAAGTGTGACAAAAGAAGTGACATTGGTTGAGAGTTTTGTTTACATAAAAAAAAGAAGTCCGAGTCTTGCAACCAAGCCATTAAAATGTGTAAAAAGAAAGAGAAGTGCGTCATTATGAATATTGTGTTAACAGTGGTGTGTTAAAAAGATTATTTTGGTTTCTTGGAAAAATGCCGCCAATATGACGTCTTAATATCGGTCGGCGTACGCGCAAAGCAAGAGAAAATAATGCATGATAGTCGAGTCAATGAGAATGATGAAGAACATAGACAGCGTTTGGAGGCAAAACGAATAAGAATTTCTCAAGCGCGATCAATTATGACTCCGGAACAGCGGATACAGTGTAGTTCGACTCGCTCAGTTGGAGATAACGTAGACAATAATTTGGAACGTAGACAAAACAGACGGCCAAATGTAAGAATTTGACATGAACGTTTGGCGTTCAGATACGATCCATCAATCGATTACGCCGCAGATGTAACGGTGGATTTCGGAACCATGAGCACCGTTTGTCAACATTGCAATGCTTTGAGGTTTCGACATGAACCGCCAGGAAATCCTATCCACTAATACGTCACTCATAGCTGTAGGCTTTGTATTAGTTATTAGTTGAGAAATAGGCCTAGGGATGTTTATCAGAGGCCCGAAGCATCTAAAAAAAGACAAAATGGGATGGAACATTTTCAGTCCTACGAGCGCAGTATATTATGTCCCAGGTTTTTGGGAAGGAAAGTATGAAAGTGATATTGAATTTCTTTTTTACTTCAGCCCCGAAACGGTTGTATGGTAATATGAGAGTGACAAATACAATTTTCTGTCAAGACAATACAATCTTATGTAACAGGAATTTCTTCTCTTCTTATTTGCACTCCTCCCAGGCATGGTGTGTAGAAGCAATGGAATGCAACATTCGACATCCTCTATGAGTCATATAAAGCTATATCTAGCGTTTTCTGAGGGAATAGTCTGAGTGCCATATGTCGTTCTTCCTCATTTCGAATTCTACATACATATTATATAAGGACCTAGAGTTTCAACATCAAAAGTAATCCATAAGTTAATTTCATATTACAAAATACAAAAGCCGGGCGACGCCGGGCCTTTTAAGCTAGTTAAACAATAAAAGACGTCTTATATTTAGTAACTTATGTCACTTGTTTTTTCTTCAGAACAACAAATTTGCCAAGGCAACGATAAAAACAAATGAAATTTTGTTTGCTAGATCTATGTTGTAAAACATGTAAGCCTATGATATAAATACGAAAGCAAGAAACTCACTTAACAGAACTTATGTCTTCACAATTACATAAGATATAAATAACCGTACGATGTGTGCGGAATGGAAGTAAACATCTAACAGAGTTTATCACACTATCGTGAAGTATGCGCTGGTGCGATTAACCAATGAAACTATAGGACACAGTTAGACTCTAGTCTAAGATAAATACCCATAGGGTATGTGCACTTGGAATGTACCGTACAAAATACGGGTTTAGTTTCCCACTGTACTGGATTACCACACGCGATGTTCGGCGTTGGTATGCGGACTCTGGCTTGCAGACCAACACTCCCATTGGCTGCCAACCTCTACATATAGCAACATAATGCATAACACTAATTACATAGTTAGGTGCGCGAAGCGGAGGCGGCAGCCGTAGCGAAGCGCCCTTGCATTTTTTAATAATGTGCGATACACTGTTTCTAGGTATATTATATCTCCCGGAGGTTTGTCAGACCCTTATCATGTTGGCAGCCCTGATTCCAGCACCACGTGACCCATCGGCTTCTTCCCAGCATGCACTTGCGCTGTCTCGATCACCCGATTCTGGTGTGTGACTCTCTTTCCGAGCGCCATTTTAGGTTAGTTCTCTGTGAACTTCTTGCCGATTTTACCTATATTTAAAATATTCTTAGATACAAAATGTGCCTATATATGGATTCTAAAACTTCTGGGGAATAATATTACAAGAAATTTGGCCGTTTCTCATGTGTAGAAAAAAATATTAACCATTCCAGTACAGTGGGAAACTACCTCAAATACTGCATTAGCTTAATAACTAGACTTGAGATTTTAGGCTCTAAAAAATTAGTTTTAGGCACCTAAAATAGGCTTTTAAAACAAGTAAACAGGCTTTTAAAAGATAAAATAGGCACTTAAAATATGCTTTAAAAATGTGTAAATGGATAGAAAATGGACTTTAAAATATTACAATGGACTTTTTCTTTACTGCAAGAAACGTGGTAAACCTATTCTTAACACAATATGCAAAATTGGGCATCACGAAATATATCTAGGCTATCACTTAAACAGACGTTCTTTCATTGGTGACTTGACCTAGTAGTCCTTCCCCCTTAATCCTCCCCCTCCCCGTTAATCAGCTTTCTTTTAGCGACAATTGTTTGGAATAATAAAGTTTCTATGAAAAACCCACCTCTGCTGTTCTGCTTTTCATTGAAGGATGGCAATTATAAGACTGTAAAAATTACAGAAGTTGAATTTTATTTTAAATGCACAAAATAGGCATTTCAGGCACTAAAATAGTAAAATAGGCTCTAAAGGTTCAAATAGGCATTTTAGGGCACTATAAAACTCTATAAATGTACGTGATTTATCATGAAACGTCCACATATTTAAAATTTTTCATGTAATTTCATAAGGAACAAAATAGGCATTTGCCTTAAAATCCCAGGTCTATTAATAACAATTGTATGACTCATCCTTTGTTGTACATTAGACTATTAAACCCGCTGAATGTACCTATGGAATTCCCTATCTATAATTTCAACAGTACTCAACACCTGTGGATTGGTGAATGATGGAGATCTCAGCAAAGGATTATGAAAGGTGCTATGTCACATCCATTCCTATCTTCTGACATACATCGGCAGGACAAAAATGTAGCATGATATATTTACACAATATTTTACTTTCATGTATAATATACAATATACAATATATATTTATTTCTATGTGGTGTGGCGGGAATGTGATTACTGAAGGACCTTGACCATGATTTTCAGAGAGTCGTGGGGATTTGGTGGACTGAAGATAACTTCTCCAGTGTCTTGTGCAGTGTAGTCGGAGTAGCGGACCTGATGCACCGTTTGCAGTCCAAGGCTTTCTGCTACCCTCTGTGAGAACAGTCCCGTAGCGTCTTCCTTGAGGACCTGCAAGTAAAAAACAGTCCGAATTATCTCCATCTTATACCCCGTATCATGAACGAATGCCGTTTTCAGCAGAGGTCGCTAGTTTATATGTTTAATATTTCTTATGCCTGAGGAGAAAGAACTGAAGAGACGGAACTGCTGCTCTTATTAGTGATGTTTAAGTATCGGCCTCCTGTTACCGAGATTTAAACTTGGCTAATGTCGATGGCACCATCTTATATCCCGTACCATCAACGAGTGCCGTTTTCAGCAGAGGTCGCTAGTTTATATGTTTAATATTTCTTAGGCTTGAGGAGAAAGAACTGTAGAGACGGAACTGCCGCACGTATTGGTGATGTTTAAGGATTGGCCTCCGGGATTTAAACCTGGCTAATGTCGATGGCACTAAACACTAAACAGCAAGAAGAAAGAAAGAAACTTACCTTGAACCCGGCTTCGCGCGCCGTCTGTTCGCTTCTGCGCAGGAGCTCCCTCGCGAGGCCACGGCCTCGGTATCGCTTGTCAACGGATAGAATCCGGCATTCGAAGATCTGATCAACTCCATGGCGTGTAAACAAATCCAGACTCCGGTTGGTCCCGTATAGCAAATCAAAAATTCTCCTGAACTTTATATCGGACGTGGTCTGCAACTTGGCCTGAGCAGCTTCCAGGTCTCCAGGATGCTGAATTCCATTCAGGGCCACCCCAACCACCTGGCACAAATCAATATTATCTATTCACACTTGCGTACAAGATAGCACAATGGTTGAAATCATTTCGCTTGGGTAGTTTGGGTCAATGCAATTTTTGTCTCGTATGCGTAGCCTACATGCAGTATAAAAGAATGTCTTTCTTCCTGATTTGTTACAGGGTGATTATTCTGAAAATAATTAAGACCCTGTGAGAAGTGTTGAAAAATAGATCATGCCTCTAGTTAAAAGTAAAATGAAAATGCAAGACACCTATAAGGATGTGTGCTGTATCACCTTATGTATCGAATGAATAAAAACGACTCTCCAAATTCTTAATAAATTGTATGATTAATTCAATGATCGTTGGCTTCATCCATCTAAAACTGCCATAAGCTGGTATCCATGCATATGGAAACATACCTCCTATGTTGATATCTAACGGCATATGATCATGAATACATACCTCTTGTGTTGGCATCCACCGCCATGATACCCCCTATGTTGATATCTAACGTTATATGATTATGAATACATACCTCTTGTGTTGGCATCCACCGCCATCTGCACATGGAAACATACCTCCTATGTTGATGTCTAACGTTATATGATTATGAATACATACCTCTTGTGTTGGCATCCACCGCCATCTGCACATGGAAACATACCTCCTATGTTGATGTCTAACGTTATATGATTATGAATACATACCTCTTGTGTTGGCATCCACCGCCATCTGCACATGGAAACATACCTCCTATGTTGATGTCTAACGTTATATGATTATGAATACATACCTCTTGTGTTGGCATCCACCGCCATCTGCACATGGAAACATACCTCCTATGTTGATGTCTAACGTTATATGATTATGAATACATACCTCTTGTGTTGGCATCCACCGCCATCTGCAGATGGAAACATACCTCCTATGTTGATATCTAACATTATATGATTATGAATACATACCTCTTGTGTTGGCATCCACCGCCATCTGCACATGGAAACATACCTCCTATGTTGATATCTAACATTATATGATTATGAATACATACCTCTTGTGTTGGCATCCACCGCCGTCTGCACATGGAAACATACCTCCTATGTTGATATCTAACGGCATATGATTATGAATACATACCTCTTGTGTTGGCATCCACCGCCATCTGCACATGGAAACATACCTCCTATGTTGATATCTAACGGCATATGATTATGAATACATGCCTCTTGTGTTGGCATCCACCGCCATCTGCACATGGAAACATACCTCCTATGTTGATATCTAACGTTATATGATTATGAATACATACCTCTTGTGTTGGCATCCACCGCCATCTGCACATGGAAACATACCTCCTATGTTGATGTCTAACGTTATATGATTATGAATACATACCTCTTGTGTTGGCATCCACCGCCATCTGCACATGGAAACATACCTCCTATGTTGATATCTAACGGCATATGATTATGAATACATGCCTCTTGTGTTGGCATCCACCGCCATCTGCACATGGAAACATACCTTCTATGTTGATATCTAACATTATATGATTATGAATACATGCCTCTTGTGTTGGCATCCACCGCCATCTGCACATGGAAACATACCTCCTATGTTGATGTCTAACGTTATATGATCATGAATACATACCTCCTGTGTATTGGTATCCACCGCCATCTGCGACAGACCGTCTTTCAGAGTTGCCAAGCTGTGGTCCTCCAGTTCTGCGTGTGGTTCTCCGGGCCGACACAACGCCACGGCGTGGTTCAGTGGCTCGTCAGCAAAGAAGTTGTGTCTCAAGTGCTGTATTACGTCATCATAGCGTTCTTCCGGTATTGGACCAAATTCGATCCCCGGGAAGTCGGCCATATCGGGCTGAAAACCAGACAATATAAAATAACGCATTAAGACCCTGTTCTTTGAAAAGTAGAAAAAATTTAGTTTAGGAATTATTATTGAATCTCCAAGTATTTCACCTTTCGGTATGCTAGGGTTTTAGATACAGTACCAATCAATGCAATTTATATTCATTTAGAGTTTACATAATTGCTATACTTCGATATAAACAATATAGCAGGTATGAATAATAGTACATTGCGATACTAGTTCCGTAAGCGGTGCATACGGATAGAGGAAAGAGTTTGAAAAAACTCGGCGCAAGCGAGATCCGTTATGCGCTTACGGAACGAGTATTGCATGCTATTTTTTGCACGATGATTATTTATATCAATTTAATTATATTAATTGAGATATTAGCTGAAAATATTATGTATATACATTATTGAAGGTAGATGTTATATTTCAGAAAGTGATTCGCATGTGTTGGTTGTTATGGGGACTGAATATTTGTCCTGTTAAAGCCGCCACAAACTGGGGGGCCTGGGTTCCGGTCTCCGATAAAGGCTTGTAGTATAATGGTTTTACTTACGGCACGTGTGCTTTTTGTCATTTTTACAGCACTGAGATTTATTTTGTTTTTACAGCAACTAGATTGCGTGTGGGAATGTAAAGTTACGATCCACGGCAACAATATTTGTAAGTACCACTAATTAGTTACGTCGTGCAAAATAGTATATTGCGATACAAGTGCCGTAAGGCACGTTTACGGGTCGAGGAAACAGATTGAAAACCCGAGGCGCAGCCGAGGGTTTTTAAGTTTTCGAGACCCGTAAATGCCTTTACAGCCCGTGTGTTGCATGCTATTTTTTGCACGACGGTTACTTATATCAATTTAATTATATTAATTGTGATATTACCTGAAAATATTATGTGTATACATTCTTGAAGAGAGATGTTTATTTCAGAAAGTGATTCGCATGTGTTTGTTGTTATGGGAACCGAATATTTGTCCTGGGGGCCTTGTTCATAAAGGCATGTATTATGAAGTGTATCGTAATGAATTATGACGTGGCGCATGACCGTAAGTAATTTAACCTCATCGCAACGCCCTTAGCAACACGATTGTGTGGGAATGTCAACTTACGATCCATGTAAACAACTTTCGTAAGTAACACTTACTAGCTAAGGAGTGCAAAAAATTAATTAACAATCAAATACTAAATCATATTAAAAATATAATTTAAATAGTCACATAACTTCTTGTAGCAGCATTTCTTACGCAAAACATTGGTCAAAGGCTGTTGAAATCTATGTTGGCAATAATCTAATATTGAGTAATAATTACTTGTCTTCAGATTTCCTAAGCGAAACATGCAAATATAAGATGTGATACAGTCTGATTTGTGTCTTTGCAAATACAGATATTGGTTCCTATTTTGAACCGTTCCAGATAGTGCCCGAATTTTCCGTGACCAGTTATAAATTTGTTAGTATAAAATTAGGTTCTATGTATTTACACTTCAATCGGTCAAACACTGGCTGAAATCTTATGTATGACAGTGGACAGAGGGAGTAGGTATTATCCATTCTTGACTTAGCAGCTGATTTGGCAATGTGGTCTGCCCGTTCATTTCCCATAGTTCCAGCATGTCCTTTGATCCAGCTGAGGTACACGTGTTTAGGATATTCTGAACCTGTCATCAATCGCGAAGAGTGCTGCTTGGGAGTAGTGATGGGTCGAACCAGTTCATTTATGTGAACTACTTCACTATCTCTCACTCTTCTCTGTGAACGCTTCAAATGAAGTAGTTCGTTCGTGAAGTACATTTTCCCTCCTGGCCGGCCTTACCCATAAGCTATTTTTTCTTTGCCACTCTTCTGTATGAACACTTCAAAAATGAAGTGCTCTTTGAAGTGTTCTTTCTCATAACATCGTTCACAAAGCTCACGCTCTCTCTTTCACACACAGGGGAGAAATACTTGGGGTATCCAACGCGATTTGCAAGCACGGTTGTTTTCAGACCGGAGGGGGACATAAAGATACGTGACTTGACATAAAACACATGACTTATTTGGTATGTAAAAAGGAAACATCGCTGTTTCCAACTTCGTGAATAAAAAATTTCTTATGGTTTAAAAAAATATATATATATTTTTTTAATAATACGTTACTGCAATAAAATAATTTAATTTGCAGAATATCTTAATCGGCAATTTATTAATTTTAATTTTCGTTTTAGTTTTGATAGAATCACGTACATACTGATTTGGTTATCATCTTAAAAAAAGTGTGCGTGGAACGCCACGCGACAGAAGTGAAGCTCATTTTAATTTTTTTATTTTTTAAATTTGGATTATTTGAATTTTGGATTTTTGGACTTTTTAATATTGGGTTTTTGGACATTTTTAATATTGGATTTTTTAATTTCCTATTTTTTAATTTTGGATTTTTATTTTTTAATTGTTTTATTTTTGAATTTTGAATTTTTCGATTATTGAATTTTGGATATTTGGATCTTTTAATTTTTAAATTTTGGATTTTTGGACTTTTAAAATTTGAATCTTTCAATTTTTAAATTTTGGATCTTTTAATTTTGGATTTTTTTTTAATTTTGGGTATTTGATTTTTTTTTATGTTTTATTTTGGATCTTTTAATTTTGGAATTTTGGATGTTTTAAAATTTGGGTCTTTGAACTCTTTATTTTGGATTTTGGATTTTTTAATTTTGGATTTTTTAAATTTTTTATTTTTTATTTTTTAAACTTTGGATAAGCCTAATCATTGAGTTATTGTTTTCTGTGCAGTCACACCTCACAAATTTCGTGACGATTTTGAGCGTTACATTAATTTCGTGACGATTTTTGAGCGTCGCACAAGCTCTCGATTTACCCCTTCCGCGTCTAAAGAAGCTTCACTTCAAAAATTAAATGTGTTTTTCAGCTGTACTGGTATTGCCTGAAAGCTCCACGGTAATCCGAAGTAAAGAATTTGAAAGTGAAGTAGAGTGACAAACAAACGAGATCGGAATGAGTAAAGCATTCACTGAAGTGTTGAAGTATACGAATGAGTGAAGTAGAAAATAAACGAACTACAATTGGAACTTCTTGAGTTGTATAACCTTGTGAACTGTTTGAACTGTTTGAACTACTAGTTCACTAAAAGTGAGTAACTCATTCACACTTCAAACGAGTGAAGCGTTCATTTTGAACTACTCACTCACAAGTTACCCATCACTACTTGGGAGTCACTCAGTGGCGATTATTCCATATAGGATGTGAGGATCATCCTACACTTCATAATTCTTCTACATAAATGTTTACTAGCATTCATTGTCAAAATTAAAACAATAAAATGACAAAACAGCGTTTTTGTAGAGCACTCGGGAAGGAAGTTAGCGGTTCTGTTTTGAGCAGGTTGGTATTTGAGAGGATGTCCTCAGTGTATCCATGCCGTTGTTAAAGCTCTGGCAAGTGAAGGGGGAAGGGAAAAGGCGGTGAGAAGCCAGTTTCATATGGAGGAAGTTGAGGACGTCTTACAGTACAGTCCTTCCTCACGTTCGATAGCTTGTTTTCTAAGAGGGGAGTGATCATATTTTTATTAATATTTATTTATTTCTTTTCTTGGTATATATTATAGGCCTAGTTATTATTAAACTTTACAGTGCTGTTTATATTTCAATATAAGTATTCCTAGAGCAATATCAAGTTTGATATCAAGTTTGATATCAACTATTATATAGCGGAATAGCTAAAATTATAGCGGAATAGCTGATTTCCGCAAACGACAGTTTTCATACATGGTTAAATATTTTCATATTTTACGATAAAGCATTATTGTATTAAATTTACATCTCAGACTTTATGCATTTTTTACGGCGACGCATATGTACGTCAATAGCAGTGAATGGGTTAATTAGCTCTCTCCACACCATCCTACACAACTAAAAAACCAAGAGTCGCCACTGGCAGTCACTATAAATGTGAGAAGTCTTGCTGGTGTTGACGGATCATTCTACAGCTTACTTGAAAAATCTCAAAATCATTAGCGTACACCACAAAAGCACATGCACCTATTTTTATGTCACAAATTAATTGACACCTACGAGGGTTATCTAGAAAGTAAGTTCTGATCGCCGATAAAGAAAACAAAAACATTAATAAGGAAGTAATATTTATTGCAATATTTACAGAGATTCATCGGCTACTTCTCTACATAGTCGGCACTGTTATCGAGGCATTTATCTTAGTGGTGTACCAACAATTGTATGCCCATGTCATAGGACTCTGCCGCCAGCGTACGAAGAGAAAGGTGATGAGTTTCTCGACAATGTTGTCACTGGGGATGAAACATGGGTGAAAATTCTGAGGAGAGCGATCCAAAACAAGAGATGTGGAATGCTGACAAAAGGCATTATGCTTTTGCATGACAATGCACGGCCATATACAGCCATCACCACACGGAATCAGTTGCTTCAGTTTGGATGGGAGATCTTTGACCATCCACCCTACAACCCCGACCTCGTGCCAAGTGACTTCCATCTCTTCTGTCTCATGAAGCGATTTCTGGCAGAAAATGTTTTCCACAACGATGCTGAGGTACAGACAGCAGTTATTTCATGACTCCAGACGTTGGCAGCAGAGTCCTACAGGTATGACACGGGCATACAAATGTTGGTACAATGCTGAGATAACTGCCTCAATAGCGCTGGCGACTATGCAGAGAAGTAGCCAGTGAATCTGTGTAAATATTTCAAAAATATTTTTTGCTTATTCATGTTTTTTTTTGTTTCTTTTTCAGTGTTCTTGTAAGGTGGTGACGAAGTAACGTTCTGTGAGCGTCAGCTGATTCGGGATGGCATCGTGCTGGGGAATTCTTGGTCAGCATGTAAGTTTTCCAATGACAATATGAGATAACCAGCTTTGTTCTTTCAGTTCAAAATTTAACTGAATATTCTTCCGATCTTGCCGTGATCTTATGTAAAGTTTCAGTACTTTGTTTCAACCCAGTTTTCAGTAATGTTTGGTGAAACGATTCAGACAGCATTAAATTACTGTAGGGGATCTCTCAATATTTTCACTATGTGAAGTCTAAATATAGCCCAATACCGTAGCGAGTCATGACTAGGGCCCGGATTTGAAGGTTTTAACCTATTTTTTCCCAAGCTTCCTAAATAGAACATTTTAACATATTTTTTTTCCGTTTCGTGCCCCTTGCTTCCGAATATATGAATCTTATAGAACCTAAAAAGGGCCTAAAATGGGCTAAGGAGGACTTTTCTGAAAAACTAGGCGTTAAAGAGGACTTTTGCTCAAAAACAGGATTTTTAAATATATTTTCCAATTAATGCAAAGGAAAGTAAATATGTGAATTTGTGCATTTTAAGAAAAGATATTATAGAAATAAATTTATACAACGCACTGAAATTAACAATATATATGTCGTTTGTCGCTTGTCTTTGTAACTCGAAACTGTGCCGTCTCGCCGTTGCAGGAAACGAAACTTGAGCAGTGTGCAATACTTTGAAATCTGCAACTAATCCATTGTCGTTTAAACTTTCAAATAATTTGCCGACCGAAGACAGAGAAGTGTATTAAAGGAACAAATTCGTGACACTCCAGTCTACTTATTTTTGTAGGTTGCGTGGTGTATTGACCCTTATTGTGCTTACGATAGTTTGATATGCCTAAACAGAAATCTTCAAAAATAGGACTTTTCCAGCAGTGATTTGAAGAAAATCCCAATTTCACAACTGATGGTCGAGTAATTTTCTACCAAGCCTGTCAAAAACAAGTAACTTAAGTAAATATAGCTATATTCCATTTTATCTACCAGACTTCTTCCTTCGGATTTTGAAATCGAAATTTAAAACACTTTTACTAACATGCATATGCGGTTCAAATGAAGTTGACATTTTTCATGAACACATTTTTTAATTATTGTCATCTTCTTCGTGTTCGAATTACAGACTTTTCATTAAAATACTATAAAAAGAAAGAATAGTTGTATCATTAAAGGATAAATATCTCAGTGTTTTGCTATTTTTCGTGTGCCGATATATGGAATAGTTACTTACTTTCTAAACAATACTAGAATAACTGTGTCAAAATTATAATAACATTTTCGTTGTTAATAGGCCTATTAGTGTATATTAAGACGGCTAAAATTGTTTGTTTAAAACCTAAAAAGGGCTATTCCACAAAAATAAAAGGCTAAAATAAATTTTATAAAAGCGTAAAAATCCGGGAAAATAATCATGACCAATGTTCTAGTAGTTTCCTCGATAATAATTATGTTGAAATTTCAAATCTAACTGTAGTTTACGTCAGTTATAGGTCATTTATTAATAATAATTAACGGTGTTCACAAATTGAATTATTAAGTCCTTGCAATGTCTGGTATTTGAACGCATGTACTAGTAGGCCTACTGTATTTGAACTTTAAATTATTAATGTGACTTGTTATTATTAATGTTTGCAGGGGCCTTGTCCAGAAAACGAGATCAAACTGGCCAGCTAGGATTAAATTAATCTAGGGAATTTTAAAATATCTTCACAGTCTGAAAATCTAAATATAGACCACTACAGTGGCGAGTCATGACTAATGTTCTAGCATTTTCCTCACTAATGATTATTTTGAAATTTGACATTTAATTGTAGCCCTACATCAGTTATAGGTCGTTAATTGATAATATGCATGACTGAAGTATTAAGTTCTTGTATTGTTAGGAATTTTAGCTCAATTAAGCTTAGTAGGTCATTATACGAGGTGTGATAAAAATACGGTTAATGATTTTTTATAGCAGCAACTGCTGACGCTACATCCATTTGATGTAATATGTCTGATATCCTGATCTGTTGAGATAGGCTGTGACAAGTTTGAATACATTCTGACTTGTTAATCAGCTTCCAGAGCCGCCAGAGCGAGGTCGTGTTTACCGTGTCTGTCGCGCATCCTGGATTTCGAACAGCTCGTCAACATTAAGTTTTATTTTAAGTTACAAAAAAAGATCCCCTTAGGCAGGCCTACAGGCTGAGGTAGATTTCGATGCTTTTGGTTTAATTTATTGTCGCTGCGCAGCACTCTTCTTCTTTAGCCTTGACATGACAAACCCGCAATAATAACGGCAAAAAAGAGGAAAGAGCTGGTTTTCAAACATTCAAATCTCGCCTTTTATGAGCGCTATCGAGAAACTAGTTATTGATTTGTAGAGTACTCATCAAGAGCTTTTCAACGATACCCCACAAGACGTGATTTCAAAAACTTCGAATTTCCATCCCCCCACCCCACTCGTACCCCCAAAACTCCCGAATCGTTTGTGTCACTGTGAACTCCATAGGGCAGCGATTCTCAACCTATGGGGCGCGACCCCTAGGGGGGGCGCAAGCAGACTAGAGGGGGGGCGCGAGAATATCCAAGAGAAAATATTATTTAAAAAAATTATTAACAGACAGAAAAACATACACATAGAAAACAAAATACATTTCGACATATTAAAAAAAAGTAAAACAACTTACTAAATAAAAACTCACTTTATCAGAACATACTAAATTAAAAACAAATTAAATAATTATTAGTGACTTCCTTGGGCCTGTCTTGCAGAGCAAAGTTTTTCAAAGGAAGGCTCAATATTAGAAATAGCCACTCTCAGTTCTGTTTCTATATTTAGCACAGATCTATATTTTGTCCTTAACGAAGCCAAAGCAGAAAATCCAGTTTCGCAAAGGAAGGATGTTGAAAATGGCAATAGAATGCGAAATGCTCTGGTTTTTAGTGCAGAAAAATCATCATCTACTGCTGCCCAAAATTCAAATAGTGATTTATCACTAAATTGTTTTTTTTGTTTCGCCACTTGTGAATTTTTCTTCTTCATCAATTGAAAGTCCTTCGGGAGTCTTATGAAATGGATCCCTCACCCAAGGCTTGTAAACTACAGAGGTAGCGTATTCCGGCGAGTTTATAGGACAGGGGGTTGCGGCGAGCAGGCGAGTATGTGACATCACCAGATTCCAAATCTCGCAATTCCCAGTTTTTACTCAGTCTAGAAAATCTTACACCGCGTGATTAAACTCGTAACCTTTAATTAACCCTTTGTCGTACTCCTGTGAAATTTATACAGAAATAATCTACACACATCAGCCCTACTGATGGTTAAAACAGAGCCTCAAAAAAGCGGACACAAATGTTTTTATTTCATTTTATAAACATCACCCGTTACACAAAATTCATGGAGGGAGAAGCAAATTTCACTATGTGCTTATATATTTTTCTCAACATCTGCTATATCAAAAATATTTTAATCACTCTAAAAGAACATGAATAGGCTACTCGCCAAAACTGCTCAAAGGAACATTAAAATCATCTTCTGTGAAGTGACAGATGCAAACACGAGAATACTGGGAAGATGTTTTTCCACGGCGTGATTTTACCATTCACTCTTGAAAAACAGCCCTTTCTTTTGGAAAACTAAGTCCTAAATTCTTGTTTGCAACGGCTGAAAAGCCGAAAACATAGCAGTTAGTCGGCATAATTACTTCCAAAACAAGACACAAGCACAGAACTGTATTGTAAACACAGGCATCTGAAATAACCGGAAATACCTCATTCTCGGCGGCCATCTTAAAAGCGCAGAGCTCTATGTCCGTGATATGTACAACCAGCGTGCGAGCCATTAACTGGTGATCCGACGGGGAAGTACCGAAAACAGATCATATGACACTCTGCACTGATTTGCCAAGTACAGTTCCTTCTGGAATTATAGCACAGCAAGACGTGTGTAGTGTTATCAGTTGTAATTTGAATCCACGTTCTCTGTGTGTTTTATGTGTCGTTCGTTGAGTAAGAACTAATTAAATACTTCTCCTGTTATTCCTAAACTTAGTGGTAAGCCATTATCTAGTCAGAGTCTGGATTGCCAATGTTCATAATTTTTTTCGAAATATGTCTATGAGTGTACATTGTTTTTTTTATATTCATGAGGAAGCTTTAAGTTCCTTAGAAAAAGTATTTGACTTCACAGAAAACAATCTTTATGGCACACTGAAGAACTTGAATCTTAAGAGTTCACTATCTTTCAAACATCTCAAAGACTCTGTGAAGGCTCATAATGTAGAATATGATGTTAATTTGGATGAGTTAGGCCTATATGAGGAATAATTCTGCTTTAGTTCAGATATAATAAATGCTACTAAAGTGAACTATGTAGAAGGAGAGACTAAGTATGAGTATGAAATGGAAGAAAATTATTCAGGAGATTGGTAAAGAACACATTCCCAATCTCAAATGCTTTGTTCTGAGCATTCCTGGTAGCAATGCCTTTGTGGAAAGAGTGTTCTCTCTCTTGAATCTAAAATGGACAGAGTCCAGAAATAGGTGCTCAGCTGACCTCATAAAGAGTGAAATCATTTCTACAAATGTTACAGATACCTGCAAAGATTATTTAGTAAGGGTGAAACAGAACAAACAACTATTAGAAGCTGCCAAATGAAACAAGAAATACAGCTTCAAGTCATGAATTTGCCAATCTTTTCTTGTCTAATGTTAGTGTTACTGTTACATAGCCTATTCAGTTTTGGCTTTGTAATATATTCCGTCTTTCAGTTATTAATAAATTGTTCCGTGTACAAATTTAGGTATGAAGATCGGCGATCTGCATATATAAGTGTCCCTCCTTAGCCTTACCAAAAGGTGGGAACCCTAGTTGAAGACGACCTCAAAAAACAAACGAAAACATGCAGAAAATGGCAGCACTTGATCGTTGAAACAGGCGAATGACTATTAGACTATTGACCAATGACTATTAGAGAACTTACTGAAGAACTGAACATCTAAGAAAGAGACCAGAAAATGAACCAGTGGCTTCCTTCGTCATCACGACAATGCGCCGTGCCACACGTCGCTTCTGATTAGCGAGTTTTTGGCCGGAAAAAGTATTCCAGTCTGTCCGATTCTGCCTTACTTACCAGATTTAGCACCCTGCGACTTCTGAACCATTCCCGACATGGAGATGGCCACGACATAGCAGCTGAAAACCCTTCCGAAAGAACCTTCCAGAAATGCTTCCAGTCATGAATCCGACGTTGGAACAAGTGTATCGCTAGCGAAGGACAGTACTTTGAAGCAGATTAATTAAAATCCTATGTAGACTTATTACTTTCTTTGTAATAAAATTATTCCCGGTACTTTTTTTTTATCACACCTCGTAGGCCTATTTGCACGGTATTACTGTGATAGTTATTAATTATTATTAATGTGTGTAGGTTTCCTCGTGTAAGAAATGAGTCCAAATTGGCCAGACTGGATTAATTAATTGAATTTCATAATATTCTCCTAGGCGGATATTTACGTATAGGTCAATTAACAGTGGCTGATCATCGTTAAGGTTCCAGTATTTTCTTGATTAATAATTAAGTTGGAATTTGAGAGACCATCATAGGCTACTTTGGTGATAATTATTCTTATGCTTTAATTCAATTATAATATGTTTCAGTGACAGGTTCTTTGGGTTTAGTATTAACCCATTACATTGGAATATCAAGTTATTATAGTGTCTGGTTATGGTTAACGTTTGAAGCAGCCCTCGCTTAAATAATAAATAGTTGAAGTGGCACATATACAATTAATTATAGGCTACTGCTGTGGTGGACTATTATTAACCTTGTTAGTCTTGTTTAAAGGAATAATAACTTTCAATTTCAAATTATTATTAACTAGCAGATCCCCGCGGCTTCGCCCACGATAATTACTTGGAAGATTAAAAATTAAGAGCAAAATAATTAAAACATTATATTTATTAACACTTGCACTTGCCTAAACTAAACTTTCTTCTTTCTTAATCTTAGTTTTACCTTTCCTTTTTAGGATTTAAGCGACCCAAGCCGCCCGGGCCTTACAGGGCCGCAACCTGTCGGGAGAGGGATTATCTTTGGATCACATAATACTTTTTTGACCAGACAAGGACATGGAGAGCCTCCCGGATGAGTGATCAGCCCAATGCTGGGGCCACCTCCGAGACAACACGAACACATAGGACGAGACACATCATTCACACACACACACACTCACTCCAAACAAGGCGAGGATGGGATGAAGATGATAATGACGGCCAGGTGATATCTGGGGACCACAAGGGCCTACAGTTACCCGACATTTGTATCACAGGTGAGGAAAAACCCCGACCAGAAATCGAACCCGGACCGCTGCGTGAGAGGAGCGAACGCATCCTCTACGCCACAGCGATTGATAGTAATAACTTTCAAGTTCAAATTATTATTAACTAGCAGGTCCCCGCGGCTTTCTCGCACGATAGTTAATTAGAAGATTAAAAATTAAGAGCAAAATAATTAAAACATATTTCTTAACACTTGCACGCAATACATTCATAGGCCTCGATTAATAATAAAATTAATGAAACAGCTAAAAATCCGGCTTTGAAGGGGATTCCACAATTAGAAAGCGCAACATGGGAAAAACAACATCAGATTCGAGTTCCCTGGCCCAGAAAACCCTTTCAAAGTGAGTTTCGTCCAAATCTAACAATGTTTGCCCATTTAGGACTACATAGACTATAGACTATAGACTAATATTCTTCTATAGACTAATATTGTCTATATTCATTATCCCTCTTCTTTCTAGGTTGAAAATTTCTGATGTCTGCGTGCCTTTTTATTTTTTTTTATTTAGCATAAAATTACAACCCGTGTTTTACCAGAAGTATATCACGGGGTATTAACAGTGTTTTGATTGTCCAAAATTAATGCTGAAGTTGATGGAAGATGCTTGTGAGGAATTCTGCGACGCTGACTGTGTTGAAGTGTCCCTTCAGAATATTTGGTGGTGAAGCAAGTTGTAGTACAGCTGGACGGTCTCTGGAGAAGTTAGTGCATTCAGTCATTAGATGGTAGGCCGTCTGCAGAGGTTTTCCTGGACAGCTGCAGTAGGGTGAGGCAGTTCTGTTCATTTTATGTAGATAGGATTTAAATCGGCCATGGTTGGTGAGGAATTGTGTGGTGATATAATTGGGCCATAAGG
Organism: Ectobius pallidus; assembly: GCA_964059195.1. Lineage (NCBI taxonomy): Eukaryota > Metazoa > Arthropoda > Insecta > Blattodea > Ectobiidae > Ectobius > Ectobius pallidus. Next base: position 176,877,473 of record CAXKWD010000004.1, on the reverse strand, counting down.
ATAAGGACAGTCTATGGTGTATGGTCGGAATGAAAATTTTGGTGTGAAGGGAGTCGTTGGAATTGGTGTAAATGGAGTTCCAGATTAGTCCAGTCAAAACAAGGTTTAACCTAAGAAAAAAGGTACCTAAGGATGAATATACCAAAAGTCCTCGTGAATATGAGGCGAGCTCTAGCGGCAATTACCGAAAACAGGGCACTTATTTTTGTTTTTTGTTAATACTTCGAGAACCGTTGGTCGGAGATAAAAGTTTGCTATATACATAATTGAAGCTTATTAAATTTGCAACAAAAATGATTATATACATTTTTCTTGTATTTCCAATGGTTACCGAGTTATAGGGCGCTAAAGGATAGCGTTTTTTTAAAAACTACGCTAGCGCGGTACAATATGGCATTTCTAATAATATTTGACAATGGTTGACCATTTTTGTTATACCAAGGATGATTCAGGAGATAAATTTCACAGCTTTCTATAAAAAGGAAGACATGATGTACCTGGGTATATTAAACAATGAAATACATGAACAAAAAAAAAAAAAAATGCTGAGGATATTCCAAGGAAAGCTGTGTACAGAAAAATCAATCAACTCTTGATCGCTTCTTGGTAGAAGGTCCTGCAATCTGCTCATCTTGGTCAGCTTCTGAATTTGCTGCCCTAAACACAGTAAGAAGAGGTAACTATGCATGATATGATGATGTGAGAGAACCATTATACAGATAAGAACATGTAGGTAAGAGAAAGTAGGTAAGCGAGCGGTAAAACAACGTATGAACATGACGACCGATTTATGTATACTATTTCAAGGAAAATGAATAACAAAAAAATACAAATGTGCAATCTCACCTGACTTCTGGTTAAGCGTCCAGCAAGCACAGTGTTTTGATCTTCATGTACCAAATGTTCAGTGTTTGTGCTTTGCACTAACGGTCTGTTTCTTCAAGGCTTATGGCATCGGGATCATCAGGGTCATCAAAGTCTTCTTCGAGGGTGGAAGTAACACCATTCAAGTATTCGCCATGGTAGTTGTGACAAATGCTTGTACACATTATTCCTGACTTTTCGACAGCCACATCTGTTCCCACATCCACCTGTACATTTGCAACAAATGAGGTTGAGGACAGCTTCAGGTGCTGCTGGATTCTCTGTTGTTACAGGGATCAGCCGATCGCTTTCCAACTTCCAACCACACTGCACAGGAAGAAGTTCATTCCAAAGTCAAAATTGAATTTGATGGTACACTCGAAATGCGTGTTGTCTTGCTGCTCCTTTTGTGGGCGGCAGAGCAGAAAGGTCGGGTTTAGCATTGGATACAGATTTGGTGAAAGCATTGTAGCGGTGCATGTTAAGAGAGGTTTTCTTCCTGGGTGCATTGTACAATGCCAGGAATACTTTGTTTCCAGCAGCAGCTACAGCCTCACGGGATGAATTGGGCTGTTAAATATATCAGCAATACCTTGCAGTACAGCTTGCTTCTTGAAGAATTTTAATCAGGAATGTTTCCCATTTCGATATGCAGCCGAAGTCGTATCACATCCGCTGAACGCATGCACAAGAAGTATGCTGTTCTTCATTCCCAAAGTTTGCAATTGCTGGTTTCAATATACTTGCCTTCCTACTTTTCCATGGCTTGGTTTCACAAATAATATGTTTTGTTCAGTCGGAGTTAAGACCATGAGGAGAATAATAAGATCTACATCTTCTCCCGACTATTGCTACTTCGTCACAAGTGAAGGACTTCACGAGTGCTGTTCGGACGATCAATGTGTCAGCATCACTGGATGCTTGTTCTGTTTCAACTTCATGGCTGGTAAGGGCAATTATGAGGAATGAAATTAGTCTACATTTATTCTTTTCGTTAGAAAGAAAATCATCCTGTTTGACTGTTACTATTGTTTTCTCTCCAAAGTTTATGTCAACTGACCTCCTTGTTTTGTACCTTCGGTTCTGTTCAGCTCTCTTTTTACTGGGTCGGGTGGCTGAATAAACATCAAACACCACCGTGCAGCCGTTGCCACCATAATGCTTGAGAACATAGGCTACATAACACTAGCAGATGGTTGAGATTGTTGGCGAATCTTTGGGCCACACCACCTTGTGTAATTTAATTGTGTAATAGTAAGCCTCCAACCAAAACAATGTCAATATAGACTAGGTTTATTTCTTCTTTTAATGGAGTAGGCATCGTACAAGGTAGATTTCTTGGTATTCCGCATTCCTGCCTCCTCAAATAAAGACAATGGTAAAATAGTACGGTAACTTAGGTACCTACTTTAATTTGCACCATCGTGCGCTCCTCGACGGTTTTAGAAAAAACGCTATCCTTTAGCGCCCCATAACTCGGTAAACATTAGGAATACGAGAAAAATGTACATAATCATTTATGTTCCAAATTTAATAAGCTTTAATTACGTATATAGTCAACTTTTACCTCAGACCAACGGTTCTCGAGATATTAACGAAAAACCAAAATAGGGGTCCTGTTTTCGCTAATTGCCGCTAGAGCTCGCCTCATATTCATGAGGACTTTTGGTATATTCATCCCAAGGTACCATTAAAAATAAGTGTGCAAAGTTTCAAAACTTTCGGATTTTTTTAGAGGTTGGGTCATTTTTTTAAGTTTTTTGACTGGACTAAGATGGTTAGGTAATATTCTTTTACTAACTTTTTGCCTAGGGTTAGAGGAATTGAATTATAGTCGACGGTAGATTTGTGGTTGGCGGCTATTTTGGCAATGTAGTCAGCTCTTTCGTTTCCTCTAAGGCCTGCGTGTCCTCTGACCCAATGGAGGTCTATCTTTGTAGTCTTTTTGAGTGTGATAAGCATTCCTCTAATTTGGACTGCCAAAGGGTGGGTAGTCCTTTTGTTGGCTAAGGCTAGCAGAGCGACTTGAGAGTCAACGTGTACAGCATATGATGAGGTTGCCTCTTTTTGTAGTTCAATCCATCCGACGGCCATTTGAATCCCAAGAAGTTCGGCCTGGAAGATTGAGCATTGAAGGTCAAGTCTTTTAACATTGATGAATATTTCTTTTGAGTTTTTTTCAACAACCATGCCAGCTCCCACGTGGGTTGCAGTTTTGGATCCGTCCGTGAAGATTAAGTAGTCAGCATTCCCTATAGTTCCAGTGAAATCTATATCTATGAAGTTGTCTCTAGGGTGGATTCCTTTGGTTGCTGCTGGTATTTCCGTTCGTTTCAATAGAGGGATTATGGCATTGGTGGGTTGTCCTCTGGAGATTGCTTTTAAGTCATTATGTAGGAGTGTACTTGGGTCAATAGGCATGGCGCATGCTATGACTTGGAGGGCGTTGTATGAAACTGTTTTGTATGTTTTTGTTGCGAATAGTAAAAAGTGTCTTTGTATTTGATTCAGTTTGACTTTGGCCCGTCTGGAGATTTGGGGGTTCCTTGTGTCTGCCGCATACATTATAACAGGGAGAATGGCTCGGTTATATATGGTCATAAGATGGTGGAAAGACATACCCCAAGTCGCTTTAGAGCATCTGGCTAGTCCATTTCTAATTTGTAGTACTTTGTTTTCCAAGTATAGGGAATGAGGGTACCACTCCATTTTGTGATCTAGCATCACGCCCAAATATTTCATTCTGTTTACGACATTTAGTCTTCTTTCCATTACTACCGGGTGCCTGACATATGTGTCCTTCTTACGGATGAACATGGGCATCAGAAAGGATTTGTCCCTAGAGATTTCTAGTTTGTTTGTATTGCACCAATCTTGAGTGGTTTGTAATACTGGAAGGAGCATATTTAGTATTTCAGCGTGGGAAGTACCGTTTAGTTGCAAGGTATGACAAAAGTAGGCAAAGCCACCTGCAATAATTGGTTTGACAATTAAAATGTATTACTGAAAACTGATGCTTCGAAAGCACAAAAAAATGCACGTTTTCTGCCAGTTTTTCACTAATAACTTGCAAACGAAAGATAAAATTAAAAAAATCCGGCTTCGAGGTGCATTCGCCCACCCTTCAGTCCACCTATGCTTAAAATTTCATATCTCTACATTCAGTAGATTCTGCTGGGCATCGCGCACAGAAAGAAAGACTGACACTTCATTTTATTATTATAGATTGAAGCTACTCTTTGATTGAATTATAAGGTACTGGAGTGGCGGATCTTTACTAAATGTTCAATATTTTCTTGAATTATAATTTTAAAAATGTTGATATTCAGAATTATTCATATTGCATTCTTTATGCATAAGCATGTATATTCCTAGATTTCATTGATGTTTCTACTCTGACCTCTCAAGCAATAACCAATTTGAAATCCTGATTAGGAATGGTTAATACTAGGCCCTATATGTTAGGTAAATTAGAAACCTTTTGTTTTTAGGACCGGTTCTATTGAACTCCGCCAATCTTGGTAGCTTACCGTCTTTCATTTTGTATATAGGCAATTACAATAGTGAGTCATGACTAATATTCTAGTAGTTTCCTCGAGAATAATTGTTGAAATTTCATATCTAACTGTAGGTTTACGCAGCTGTTATATTTTATATCTTTGTATATTTTTGAGACTTTATGGTTCCTGTGTGTGAAATAGGCTGTTTATGATCTTATATTTGGGATTTTTCCCTGTTATGGTTGATATTGTGTTATAAAATATATGCTCATCCTTGTTAACCTGTGATGTTGTCTCTGGTTCACCTTTCTCCTCCTTGTAGATTGGCGATCTTCATGGCGCTTGTCCTGTGTTTTGGGTTTCTTCTTGGTAGCGGCAATTTTTAAGTAAGGTATTTCCTAATCTAAAATAAAGTTAACCAAAGGGAGGAAAAGTCGTTACAATGGTATAGTATCATTATTTTTATATTAATTTAAAATATATCCAATATAATTTCTATCCAATTGGTTTATATTTATTTCTTTTAGTCCCACTTAAGTCCAATTTTCTATATTTACTTCGTTTTTGGCCATAACTTTATAACTTTTATTTTTGGATCTACTGTAGCTGGTATTGCGATTTTGCAATTGCTCCTTCGTGTGGTTACGCGGTCTGTCGGTTGTCTACTAATGATGCTGTACGATGCTGCCAACACCATTATTCGTCTACCAGGCCAGCAATGCAGTTCACTGTTACATTGCACTATTACATTGACTGCAGCTTGTACCACAGTGGGACGTGTTGCGTTAAAATTAATCCTACAACTCACTTTCTCAAGTAACAAATTTCGTAAAGATGGTGTAAATAATGCAAAATGCAATCCACATAATTAAGCACGCGGAGCGGAGGTGATAGCAGTAGCAGAGCGTTGTACAATAATGTTTATATCAATTGGAATTCGCTTCATACGATATGACTTCTTAATTCTATTACCACTAGTATAAAATAAATGTATTATATATCACTAGCATGTGCCCGCGGCTTCGTCCGCGATAATTATTTCAAAAATTAAAAATTAGGAGCATAATAGTCAAATCATATTTATTAACACCTAAATTACCTGGACTACATACCATGATTAGATAGCGTCGCCTGGTAAAAGCAACCTCAGATTCGAGTTCCTTGGTCCAGAAAACCCCTGTACAGTGAGTTTTTGTCCAAATCGAACAATGTTTGACCAAATTTAGGTCTATATTGATTATCCCACTTCTGTGTAGGTTGAAAATTTCATGTCTTAGGGCCTTGACATTCTAAACAAATGAATCGTCCAGGATGGACTTACAAAATCAAGCGATCGAGTTCCCTGGTCCAGAAAATCCCTGCATAGTGAGTTTCGTCTAAACCGATCAATTAGGCCTATAGGCTATTCATTATCCCTGTTCCGTGTATGCTGAAAATTTCAGATATCTGCGTTCCTTGACATTATAAGCAAGTAAATCGACCAGCATGGGCTTAAAACATTCAAGCGATCGCGATGCTTTTATTTCCAAGGCATGACAAAAAATAGCCAAAGCTATATAATAGGAACTGTAATTGATTTGACATTCCTGAAAACTGATGCTTCGAAAACGCAAAAAATGCACGTTTTCTGCCCGTTTTTCACTCATAACTCTTAACGTAAGCGGAAATTAAAGTTCCTGCTTCGAGGTGCATTTTCCGACCCTTCAGTCCACCTATGTTTAAAATTTCAGATCTCTGCGTTGAGTAGATTTCGCTGGACATCGCGGACAGGCAGAAGGACAAACACTTCCTTTTATTAATATAGACTATCATGTGCTTGCGGTTTCGCCCAAGATAATTATTTCAAAAATTAAAAATTAAGAGCATAATAGTCAAATCATATTTATTAACACCTAAATTACCTGGACTACATACCATGATTAGATAGCGTCTCCTGGTAAAAGCAACCTCAGATTCGAGTTCCTTGGCCCAGAATACCCCTGTATAGTGAGTTTCGTCCAAATCGAACTATGTTTGACCATATTTAGGCCTAAATTGATTATCCCTCTTCCGTGTAGGTTGAAAATTTCATATGTCTACGGGCCTTGACATTCTAAACAAGCGAATCATCCAGGATGAACTTAAAAATCAAGCGATGGAGTTCCCTGTATTGTGAGTTCCATCTAAACCGATCAATGTCTGTCCTTTTAGGCCTGTAGGCTATTCATTATCCCTATTCCGTCTACGCTGAAAATTTCAGATATCCGCGTGCCTTGACATTATAAACAAATGAATCGACCAGCGTGAGCTTACAACATTCAAGTGATCGCGATGGTTTTATTTCCAAGGTATGACGAAAATAGCCAAAGTCAACTGTATTTGATTTGACATTGAAATGTATTACTCAATACTGATGCTTCGAAAAAGCAAAAAATGCACGTTTTCTGCCCGTTTTCCACTCATAACTCACGAACGAAAGCGAAAATTAAAATTCCGACTTCGAGGTGCATTTTCCGACCTTTCAGTCCACCTATGTTTAAAATGTCAGATCTCTGCGTTCAGTAGATTTCGCTCGGCATCGCGGACAGACAGACAGATAGACAGACGAACACTTCCTTTTATTATTAGCCTATAGATAATCTATATTAATATAAGGAAGTGTCTGTCCTCCTCCGTCTGTCTGTCCTCCGTCTGTCTGTCCTCCGTCTGTCTGTCTGTCCGCGATGCCCAGCGAAATCTACTGAACGCAGAGATCTGAAATTTTAAACATAGATGGACTAAAGGGTCGGAAAGTGCACCTCGAAGCCGGAATTTTTATTCTAGCTTTCCTTCGAGAGTTATGAGTGAAAAACGGGCAGAAAACGTGTATTTTTTGCTTTTTCGAAGCATGCGTTGTTAGTAATACAAATCAATTACACTAGGCTTTGGCTATTTTTGTCATACCTTCGACATAAAAGCATCGCGATCTCTTGAATGTTGTAGCTCACGCTGGTCGATTCATTTGTTTTTAATGTCAAGGCACGCAAACATAATATGAAATTTTCAACCTACACCGAAGAGGATTATTATTATTATTATTGTTATTATTATTATTATTATTATGGGGATAATCAATATTAGCCTAAATATGGTCAAACGTTGTTCGATTTGGACGAAACTCACTATACAGGGGTTTTCTGGGCCAAGGACCTCGAATCTGAGGTCGCTTTTACCAGGCGACGCTATCTAATCGTGGTATGTAATTCACGTGATTTAGGTGTTAATAAATATAATGACTTAACTATTATGCTCTTAATTTTTAATTTTTTAAATAATTATCGCGGGCGATCGCTTGATTTTGTAAGTCCATCCTTGATGATTCATTTGTTTAGAATATCAAGGCCCGCAGACGTATGAAATTTTCAACCTACACGGTAGAGGGATATTCAATATAGGCCTAAATATGGTCAAACATTGTTCGACTTGGACGAAACTCACTATGCAGGGGTTTTCTGGGCCAGGGAACTCTAATCTGAGGTCGCTTTTACCAGGCGACACTATCTAATCGTGGTATGTAGTCCACATGATTTAGGTGTTAATATAATGATTTAACAATTATGCTCTTAATTTTTAATTTTTGAAATAATTATCGCGGGCGAAGCCGCGGGCACATGCTATCTTAAAATAATAAAAGGACGTGTTTGTCTGTCTGTCCATGATGCCCAGCGAAATCTACTGAACGCAGAGATCTGAAATTTTAAGCATAGATGGGCTGAAAGGTGGGCGAATGCGCATCGAAGCCGGATTTTTAATTTTAACTTTCGTTCGCGAGTTGTGAGTGAAAAACTGGCAGAAAACGTGATTTTAGCGCTGTCGAAGCATCAGATTTCAGTAATACATTTCAATGTCAAATCAATTGCAGTTGGCTTTGGCTATTTTTGTCATACCGTGGTAATAAAAGCATCGCGATCGCTAGAATGTTGTAAGCCCACGCTGGTCGATTCATTTGTTTAGAATGTCAAGGCCCGTAGACATATGAAATTTTCAACTTACACGGAAGAGGGATAATCAATATAGGCCTAAATATGGTCAAACATTGTTCGATTTGGACGAAACTCACTGTACAGGGGTATTCTGGGCCAAGGAACTCGAATCTGAGGTCGCTTTTACCAGGCGACGTTATCTAATCGTGGTATGTAGTCCACGTGATTTAGGTGTTAATAAATAACAACCAACATATGCGAATCACTTTCTGAAATATAACATCCATCTTCAATAGTGTATAAACATAATATTTTCAACTAATATCTCAATTAATATAAATAAATTGATATAAATAATCATCGTGCAAAAATTAGCATGCTATACTCGTTCCGTAAGCGCAAAACGGATCTCGGAAATTGAAAAACTCTTTCCTCGATCCGTATGCACCGCTTACGGCACTTGTAACGCAATATACTATTTTCCCATATTAAAGAATACCCAATTGTTGTAAAGCCTTAAATCTATTTGGGTTTCTCTTATTTGTTGATACTCTAATGCCCTCATACAGTTATTACTAGTATGTGCCCGCGGCTTCGCTCGCGATAATTATTTCAAAAATTAAAAATTAAGAGCATAATAGTTAAATCGTTACGGGGACCTAATATTTGTCCTGTTAAAGTCGCCACAAACTGAGGGGTCTTCCATAAAGGCTTGTATTATGATGGTTTTACTTAAGCCACTTGTGCTTTTTGTAATTTTTACCGCACGGAGATTTCTTTTGTTTTCATAGCAACCAGATTGCGTGCGGGAATGTCAAGTACGATCCACGGCAACAATATTCGTAAGTACCACTAATTAGTTACGTCGTGCAAAAATAGTTTTTAACGTTTTTATCCCGAGTTTAGCGGTCTATTCCCTTAAGTAAAAATTTCTTATTAAGTCACGAAGGATCGGTCGTTGCTGTGCAGAACCACTTTGTACATAATCTCACAACACGATACCAGGTATACTTTAGTTGCTTGATTCCTTTGTCTTCACAGGTTAGGTGCGATTGTAACGTAGCAAGGCCTCCCATAAATTGTGAAGCCCTGACTGGCAACATGGCCGCCTCCAAACTTTATTTTAATACCTATGTAAGTTTAAATTAAGAACAAGAACATACATTTTTTGGTTCTTCGTCATTTAAGTAAGATTTCAGCAAAGTTACGAGTAAAATGGTTTAAATATTACAGCTTTCAATTCGATGGAGGCTCTCACATATCACTTTCCTAATATTGTTTTTAATGCAGACCTAATTAAAGCCTTTTCCGATATCACTAAATGGAAAATGTTCATTTTGTCTGCACAAAAGCTGCGCTTTCACAGAACAATACCTCATTAGGCTACATTGAAATCAATAAACAATACTCACCCGGACCCGGGAAGCTGCAGCGGGGAAATACAGGTCATGCAGACCAGAACCGGGGAAATTTTACTTTTCCGCGCGCAGGCCCTCCAAGTTACCATGACAACCTCCCAGTGGTGGATCCGCAATTGTGTGTAGACTGTTGCATAAAACTACCGCGGCAATCATTGAAGTACCCATGAGGTTCTCTTCCTATCCACTCCCCCTCCCCCCTTATTTTCCTCATCAATGCTATCCGGTTTCTCTTAGTTTACTTTGGTTCCCTGTTGCTAAGGTTTAGAAATCTCGATAAGGCTGGAAGAAACTTATCTTCTTTTCCCGTACTAAATTTTATAATATTTTGTAAAATTATAACATTTATAACATTATAACATTATGTTGATGAAATTGCCTCTCTTTTTGCCTAGTAACACAGAAACATAGTTGCTTCTTTATCTGTATGTTTTCTGTTAAATGCAGTCTTATTTTACATATTTCTTAAGGCGTTGCTGCATTTTTCTCTTAAGAGCATTTTTTATTCATTTATGCATTTTAGTAGTTCAATTTTGTGCCAAAGGCCGCCTGCCTGGTCTCGTGGTTAGCGTCGCTGACTACAGATCCGTCGGCCCGGGTTCGATGCCTGGTACCTCCTCGGATTATTCTGAGATAGGGATGTCTAGAACGGGGTGCACTCAGCCTCATGATACAGACTGAGGAGCTACTTGATTGAGTAGCGGCTCCGGTCACGGAAACCATTGTTAACGGCCGTGGGTGTTGGCATGCTGACCACATGCCCCCCAATCCTGCCGCCTGCCTACGGTAGATGACGCAGCTGTCGGATGGTAGGCCTAGTTCCCCAGGGATGTAGCGCCAAAGACATGATTTGAACCAGGATCTTCGGCTCTCTGTGCCGCTGCTCTTACCAAATGAGCTACCATGGCAACTTGTTGGTTTAACATTAAATTTTAACTAAGTCACAATTTTTTACTCTGACTTCACCTTTCCAAAATATATTTTTGTCTTTGTACATTTCCATCCAAGCTTTCAAAAATAAGTAACACTGTTTCTGACTCCATGGCATGGAAGTGACAATGTTTTAATCAGGTTTTATTTGTAAAATTTTTATTTCTTAAACTTGAAACAGTCAGTATCCTCAGAAAAAGAAGTAATTCTAAAAAATTAGTGAATAATTGTCATAATTTGTTTCAAACCCTTGTAAAATATGAGAATATTATAAGAGAAAAATTCCTCTGACACTGGGACTTGAACCCAGGACCTTTGCCTATCCATGCCACCGCTCTACCAACTGAGCAGGAAATACTTCGCTGCACAGAACCAGAACTTACTTCCTGGGTGACCCTCGTAGAAAAAGTATATTTTGAGCTTTGATTTAGACATGTAATGTTATCCCTCCAGTGCTGAAATTGAGGTATGATCTGTGATTGATTGTTCTCTACTTTTGGAATATCATTACTATACAGAATGATCAAAAAAGTTCCTAATATTGTTCCCTGTGGCACGCCATTCTTTATTCTGTCCTCATCTGACTGAATTTTTTTACATGTGTGGTCATAGTATGTTATAATGTCAGTAAATTGCTCTCTATTGCATAAATATGACTTAAATCAATCTAAAGCTTTTCTCTAATGGTATAAAATTCCACTTTTTGTAATAAAATTTCAGATTTATTAAATTGAAAGCCTTAGACAGATCAGGATAATAAATAGTTGCCCTTACCATCCCTATTATAAACTTCATTGATAAATTCTGTTATTGTTGTCTACATCCTAGCAATATGTGTCCTCCCGTATCCTAGCAATGTGACATACGGTAACTCATTTCAAAATTGAAATTTAAAATGCCAATAGTAATTAACTGTAATAATATTAACACCCCAATGCCTACATCGAATGGGAAGAATACATGCGCCCATATGCGAGTGTGATCAGTGAGGAAATCTACACCATGTATTGTTTGGTTGCCTTCGCAACCCGCACATATCAGCATTCATTCAAGATCTACACCAAGTTGGTTTACCATTACCATTACACATCAGCAATATAATACACTAGCATGTTCTCGCGGCTTCGCCCACAATAATTATTTCAAAAATTAAAAATTAAGAGCATAATAGTTAAATCATTATATTTATTAACACCTAAATCACGTGGACTACACACCACGATTAGATAGCGTTGCCTGGTAAAAGCGATCTCAGATTCGAGTTCCTTGGCCCAGAAAACCCCTGTATAGAATGTTAATTCCACAGTGACCTACTAGTGGTTTACTTTGAAGCCCGGGTCTTAAAGCACTTACGAGTTTGTAAGTTGCCACTGGGTTGGTATCTCATATTGAGAACACCTGGTGGTATACTGGGATATGTGAGTCAGTTGGAGAATTTAATGTTGTGCCAGCATCTTGCCATGATAGCTCAGTTGGTAAGAGCAGCAGCAAGGAGAACCGAAGATCCTGGTTCAAATCCTTGCCATAGCAATTAATTTTTCAGTCTATCTTCACCTTTCCATTTAGAAAATAAACTTATCTATTATGTAGTTAAGAATCCCCTCATACTATAGCTCTAGGTTTTATGTATGATTGGGGATTATATTAACTTACCAAACCTCTCTTGAATATTTTACTCTTGATCTGTTTCTTAATTTTTCTCATCCACTTCTCTCTCATTATTCCTAAATACTCCCCTGTATGCCTCGTCTTTTCTTCTCCTCTGAATTTCAACATCTTGATGATTATTATCTCCTTATGAAATTTATCCCACTTTGTCTCCCAAATTTCTTCTCTCCACCTTCTTACCCCTTCACATTCTGTTAAGTAGTGTGATATTCCTTCTTCTTTACTATAACCCTTTCAGATATATCACCCCTGTTCTCATCCATGCGTATCCGTCTCTTCCATGCTTATCACAACATTCCACATATTTCTCCCTTCCCCACTCTGTTTTGATTACTTTGTAGAATCTCAAAGAAGTTTTGTTTGCAAAGTTGTCCCAGATCTCTTGTCTTTCCATGTCCTCTACTCTTTTAAGAGATTATTATAAATATATATATACACGTGCTATTAAATTGGTATTAAAGATTGTGCATAACTTTTAATAACTTGCTTATATCTTGAAAGAGAAGGTTGTTTTTCTAGCAATGCCTTCTACAACATCTGTGCTTCAGTATTTCTACAAGTCAGCTGTAACATGATATCACCTGTGTCAGCAGCGGTATTATTAATAAAGCAGTGCATTCATCCCATGTATAAGAGGTAAGTTGATGCTACAGCTCTTTGAATAATATTATTTTGATTCGCTGATTCTTTTTCACTTTTAAATGTACACTATGCAGCATTTTAACATTTTTAGTATGATGTTTAAAAGCGGTGATGTAATTTTAGAAGTATTTTTCATGCTGATTTCACATAAGGTTTTTATACAATTTGATTTTGAATTTTTAAAAAATCAAAATTTTTGAACAGGTAAAAATAATGTTTGAGTTTGATTTAAAAATTGTATATTTTGTAACCCTGTATAAAATACAATTCACTGCATTATAATGGACAATGATATGTACTCACTTAAAAATGCTATAATTGTGATGAAAACACAACCCCTTTCTGACAATATTCACCAAACTTCATTTTTATACCATTGAGGGAAGTTTAATATATGTTTACTAGATAAAAACCTCCTTATGCCTTCAATATATTGTATTTTTCTTTTACTTTGACACTCTTAAAGAAAAAACTAGTAGCTGCCAATATTACAGGTTGTAGTATGGCATTAGGTACATCTCAAATATATACAGAAATGTAAAATAAAATACATAAGTTAGCTTATTTACATTTGCAAAATATATAATAAAATACCTTAATTTACATTTGCAAAATATATAATAAAATACCTTAGAGTAAAAAAAAAATTACACCAAATTTACAAAATAGTTCCAAATTACTATAAAAATAGATCATAGATCCACTAGATGCATTACAGATTTCCGTTCTTTACATATTTCAATAAACTTGTTCATATCGTAAGGACAGCAATTCAAGAGAAATCTCTTTAATATTGTTTACCAAGTAACGTGGAAACTACTTTTATTCTTAATGAATTGTCCAAGAATGTTTTTCATGGTTCACATATTTTAGCAGAGCTTTGAGATTTCCATACGTCTCCTTGAGAACAAATTTCCATTACGTAAAAATGCAACAACTTTGATGCTACTTCTGAACGAATCTTTAAATAACCTCCACTTACTTGGATTTTAAGTGATAAAGAAATTCAATAAACCCTCAATATCGCAATAATAAACCAGAGAATCCTCTTCTTTAATTTTATTAACTCCTTCTCTCTGGCTCCATACCAAGAGAACGTAACTGCATACTAGAAGATTTTTTCTTTCAACTGTAAGCCAGAAAGTATTAATTTAACTAACCTGACTGGTTCAAGTGCATTCTTTATCTTACTTTTTTTACTTTTGCAGGCATTTCCACTTTCAGCAGTTGCCTGTTCTCAGATTCCATCTTTTTCTATCCTGCCAGTCTTCCTCAGATAGGGCTCTCCTTCTCATAGCTTTAGCTATTGTCCCTCTCCAGGTTGGCCTGGCCTCCCTCGCCATCTACTCCCTGGTGGTGACCGATTGAGCGGCATTGTGGCCAACGTTGCTCCTCCATCCGCCGAACATGTCCATACCGTCTCAATGCTAGTGCATCAATCCTGTCCGAAACTGGTTCCACTGCATCAATCTCCATTCTGATATACTCATTTCTTAGTCGGTCCAAACGAGTAGCTCTCATACTCCGTCGCAGCCCATTCTCCGTCGCAGCCCATCCTCCGTCGCAGCCCATCCTCCGTCGCAGCCCATCCATTTCCATCGCATCAATCTTACACCTTTGCCTCTCGTCCAATGTCCAACATTCCAAAGCATATGTCAAAATACTTTCAACAACAACACGCAATATCATTTTCTTTGTTCTTCTGGATATGCGACAACTCCAGAATATCCCATTCAGAGACCTAATTTCCACTCTCGCTTGACTTATCCTATAGGATATATCCACATCACATTGGCCAGTCTCATCAATTAATGAACCCAGGTATTTAAACACATCCGACCAAACTAAAAAATCAAGTCTTCTCCTTGCTCATTCTTTATTGAGCTTTGAAAAAGTGCTCATGTTTCCCTGCTCTGAAGAACGGAAACTGTTAGATGATGTAAAATATGATTTTACAGATCTACTGGTAGCGTAAAGAACATACCAATCTCATGTAAAACTTATTGCATTATTGAGTTTTTAACAAATCACTTCTCAATTACCGGTCTGTAGCACAATAAAGAGTGACTACGTTACCTAGCAACGAAAGTTTGTAAGTAGGTACTGTGTGGGCCAATATGAATACAGCAAGGATGTTACATAATGGTATTATTCTAATAGAAATGTACCGGTACTTAATTAATCTGGCATTCGATAATTCAAAATGCTGTATCATTCAAATGAACTTCATTCCCTTCAAACACCCACAAATAAACATTAAAAACTCTCGATTACTCTTCGTCATTGGATTTGGATAATTAGAAACCACACTTTTAAAGGAAATGCATACTTCAATCGATTTCTAAGAATTAACTATTATTTTTATTGTAGGCCCTCGGTTTTTGTAAACTTTATTGTTGAGCATGACCCTGAAAATGTACTTGATTACTCAGCAATAACAAATGATGTTTTTATCTCTTCGTAGGGTCTTCCGAAGAAATTTGTCCACTACCTACAACACTCTCCATTGCTGCATTATGAATCGTGATGTCTAACATGAATGCAGACCAAGTTGCCTTCCTTCATCCTATCCTGTAAGTGTATGTTATGATTTTTTTAAACCTGTGATCACTCGTGCCAAGAACAGAAACATATCATAACGAAATTTTGTATTCCATGTACATAACTTAAATATTTCAAGGGTAATTCTATCAGAATAAGTTATATAAATATGTTTTGTTAAAATATAATGATAAAAATTGTAGCCCTGTTACAAAATGATGTAATATGGTTGTGTTTAACTTTTTACAGGGGTTTCGAAAGAAAACTGAATATTACAAAGGAAAGAGTTTGTTTGTGATCTGCAACATTGAGGATGATTGTAATATGTAACATGAAAGCAAGGCAAGAGGCGATGAAGAAAGAAATTTACGCATGTGAGGAGATGTCCAGAACTGCACAATGGCTAAATAAGTTGAGTATTTCATGTACATTTTTAGATTCACAACCTTTAGCAATAAGGATGGAGGCACGCATGTGGGTTTTATTCCTATAAATTTTAGTGCAAACTAAAACGGGAATTGCTTGCAGAGAGAATTCTCGGTCACGTTAGAAACCTTTGCAAAACCTGTTTATAGTGTTAGTTATCTAAATATGATAGGCCTAATTCAAAAGTTTAGATAACCATTTGATACAGGAAATGTGTAAACACGTAAAATTTTAGCTTATTGTACATTTTCATGGAGAATTCAAATTGATATGAATACCTAGTAGATGTAGAATAATATACCAATCCAATACGATTCAAGTTTTTAGGGGTAATTTCCTCACGATTAGAATCAATCTGAATCTCCGAATTCTCCATGAAAATGTATCGGTCTTGTGGCTATACTGCCTTAAAGGAAGGTCTAAACCTTATTGTTGAACGTGACCATGGAAATGTAGCCTACTTGATTACTCAGCAATAATAATTTATGTTTTTATCTCTTTGTAGGGTCTTCCAAAGAAAGCTGTCTACTACCTTACAACAAACTCCATTGCTACAAGGTGCATCCATAAAATAAATTTCCCTGTGGCTTTTTACAGAGACAAAACACAATTTCAAGGAAATGGTTGTTGCAACAGACACAGCCAGTGTTCACCTATTTTCAACATATTCGCTTCCAGAAATAAGACATTTGTCATACCGTTGGACCAACTTCTGAATACCTATGTCGTACACCTCTTTCGCCAGGGATTTGAACCACTGTGTGACATACATCTCTTCTCTGTCATTCCGTCATTTCTTGAGGTGTAGAAAAAGATGGAAATCACTGGGAGCGAAGTCCGGGCAGTATGGTGGATGTTTCAACACCTCCTAGCAAGTCTCCCTAAAGCCCGGACCTCACTCCCAGTGATTTCCATATTTTCCTACACCTCACAAAATGACATAGAATGACAGACAGGCGAAGGTGGTTGTCATACAGTGGTTCAAATCCCAGGTGGCACACTTCTACAACATAGGTATTCAAAAGTTGGTGCTATGGTATGACAAAATGTTTCAATTCTGGTGGCAAATATGTTGAAAAATAGCTGAACACTGACTGTGTGTTGCAATAAATATTTCCTGAAATTTTGTTTTGTTTCTGTAAACTGCCAAAGGGAAACTTACTTTATGGATGTGCCTCATACATTATATCTGACATGAATGTATACCAAGTTGCCTTCCTTCATCCTATCTGGTAAGTATTTATGTTGTTGCGATTTTTTTTTTTTAAATGGAGAAACAATGGTTGTTTTTTTCTGTTTTAAGTGCACAAAAAAATTCGATGGGTGAAAGGCAAAACATCTTAACCGCCACTTTTTCTAAAATTGACTTTTTAACATGAATAGAAAGAGGCAACTGTGTTTTACGTCCTGGCAAAAGATCTTGCACGAACTCCTTCTGTGGCGGGAGAAAAATCCTGGTGTATTTTATCTTAAGAACCAAGTAATTATTTTAATGCCCGGCAAAACAGCTTAAAGAACGAGTTGTTCCCGCATTTTTATCGTAAGTGCCAGCCCAAAGTGGCGCATAAGATAAAATGTTTGGCTCTTAAGATAATTCTTTCGGGACTAATTCTGAACGTTGGCGCTTAAGATAATTTATTATTTTTATAATTAATGCTAATAGGGTGCTTAAAATCTCCTTGTTTCAGTCAAAATCAATCACATTAAGAATCAGTAATAATACTATGTAGTAAATTAGAGTTATTTCTAATTATTAGATGTAATGTGACGTAACAATGGTTTGGTTCGCTTTGCGGACCTCGCGCGCCTTCTGGATTCCATTTAGCATTACTTATTTTAGTCGTGTGCGAGATTGTATTGCTTATTTGATTGAACATTACATTCGATGGGTGAAAGGCAGAACATCTTAAGCGCCATTTACATTTTTTTTCAGGAGGAGCAAAACACGTTTTGCTTAATATTTATTAAGCCAAACTGAATAAAATTTTGTCAGTATGCAGCTGGGAGGAGCAGAGTTACATATACATCAGCGTTGTTTCTTGAAACTGATTATTACTTGCCGAAAAGGTTCTTAAGTTGTTTTGCCGGTAACTAGATTGTTGGTATAAGTTATCTTACAGTTATTTGAGATGTTCTGGTGGGCATAGTTTTCTTCAGGCTAGTACTTAAGATGTTCTGCTGGAATACACTTAAGGGTATAATTTTCCTACGTAGTGAAACATTTACATGAGTTTCAGTAGTCTGGGATGTTTGGTAAGGAATTTTAAGTTTCTGGGATAAAATAAGACGTATTAACCCTTTTTAATGATAGTGTTCAAATAACTAGCCTATACACATTTATGTTATATATACATTTATATATTTATTTATATTTATTTATATACCGTATACATTACTATGTTTGAAAGAAAAATTAATCAAAATTCAATTTAAAGTTACTTATTTATCACCCTCATCGGTTACTGACTGGACATTCTTCAATCGTGATTAATGAAAAGTTTTTCGTTGCAAAATATTATAAAATACATATAACTTGTAAATAGAATGCAGTATGTTAACAATAGAATTAGACTACAGAACTAAGTTAATCACAATTCTTTTTAAATTTGCTTATTCGTCCTCATCAGTTTCTGGCAAACAGTCTCTAACTGAGTGTTTGGTGGTCAATGAAAGGAGTTCGCTCTAAGGGTACTATACCAAATAAATATCATGGAGAACTTCATTTCTTAATATTGTCTGTATTTTGTAGCTTCTTGCTTTAGTGTTTTAGATTTTTTTTATTATAAGGTCAATCACTTAAATGTGTAGGCCTATAGGCTAGTTATGTGAACACTATCATTAAAAAGGGTTAAGATGTCTTATTTTATCCCAGAAACTTAAAATTCCTTACCAAACATCCCAGACTATTGAAACTCATGTACATGTTTCACTACGTAGGAAAATTATACCCTTAAGTGTACTCCAGCAGAACATCTTAAGTACTAGCCTGAAGAAAACTATGCCCGCCAGAACATCTCAAGTAACTGTAAGATAACTTATACCAACAATGTAGTTACCGGCAAAACAACTTAAGAACCTTTTCGGCAAGAAATAATCAGTTTCAAGAAACAATGCTGATGTATATGTAATTCTGCTCCTCCCAGCTGCATACTGACAAAATTTTATTCAGTTTGGCTTAGTAAATATTAAGCAAAACGTTTTTTGCTCCTCCTGAAAAAAAATGTAAATGGCGCTTAAGATGTTCTGCCTGTCACCCATCGAAATGCCCATTCGAAAGCCAACATCTCATGATCAATCAGTTCATGTGGAAAATGCATTATCCTTTTAAAATAATAATTTGCTTATGGGCTAGTGAGTTTGCAACACCTGTTATGTGATTTCTATACAAGTGTACATTCTTTGAAGATTTCTACCAAACTTGTTAAATTACATTATATCACTAATTTTACCAGACTTTACACACAGGCCTGTAGAACCAGGAGACCATTTTAAGCAAGATTAATAGGAATTGTTTCTTCTTACCTCAAGTCCTACTATCCTTGGTTTTAGAAGCAATGGGGAGCAAAACCCCAAGCTCTCTATGAGTGATAAAAAGTTATATTTGTGTTTTCTGGGTGAATAATCTGAGTGTGATAAGTCGTTCTTCTTCATCTTGAACACTAAATATCTATCTATATAAGAATCTATATTTTGAAAATTAAAAACCCTTCAGAAGCCTACCCCATATTACAAGCAAAATACAAAATCTGGGGATGGGTCCTTTAAGCTAGTTACTGATCTCAAGCTACTCAGTATTACAATTAGTTTGGATGTTTTGTGTATATGGGAACATTGGCTAGTTGAGGAGGAGATATGTTTTTACAACAACTTAGCAAATCTTAAACTTGCTGCATCCTTCAGTCGCAAAAACCATAGTGGTGGTGTTGCAGTGTATGTTAGTTGTTCAATTAAGTACACCTGCTTGGATCTAACTGAATACTCAGAGGAGACACATGGTAAATTTGCTACAACTATCTTTCACGATTTTAAAATCATTGTTGTTGCGATGTACCGTTCTCCCAGTGGTTTAGTTCAGAGATTTCTTTTTCTTCTTGAACTTTGTTTAAGCTACTTGACCTCTCTCAGACTTTTGGTGCTACTCGGCACAGACCACAACATCAATTTACTCTCTCCTTCCGAGGATATGCATAACTTTTTTAATACTTTACACAGTTCACATTCATGAACCTACTAGGGGCAAAAGCATCCTTGGATACTTTTTTCACCAACTTAGACCGCTGGAAGTATGATGTGAGCATGTCTCAAGATCAAATAGTGTATCGTAAACACGTGTTGCTCATAATGATTCTTACTGGTGAGATGAGTGATTCTAGGGCGATACCAGTGTACAAAACCATGACTGTCAGAACTGGTTTATCTAATGAGACCAGACTTGATCAATTCTGTGAATGTGTAGCAAGTCAGAGCAAACTTTGGTTTACTAATGCACAGGGTTTGTCTGCTAATAATGCCTTTAATTGTTTCTTTAGTGCCTTCAAATGCAAATTCAATCTCTACTTTATGCTGAAAGAACAAACTATTCAGACAGTGACATCTGACACTAAGCGGCCTGTCAAATAGAGCATCAATCGATCAAGACCAACTGACTGCCATTGAGCGCTCTCGACAACATTTCTGTTCCTTGTCACACAGCATCAAGCGTCATCGATCAATGGAAATATTATAGGTTATGTACCTATATGATTAGGTCTACTTATCACTGTATAAGTTATTACAGTAAAGTATATTACCTTATTAGGTCTATGTCTGCTTATCTCCTGCACAATATCATACTACATGTGTTGGGATGTGGGGTTTAATATTAGGCCTACTATCTCAGGCTACATCTATTTACCTCAAGCTTCACCAGTCGGCCGAGCGAAGAGGTTTGTTTCTTGTAGTTTGATCGCCCACCATTAGGTGCTACAACTCGATGTATATTTGTATTTGTACTACTAAATTACATAAGAAGATATCGTTTTAAGTGCCTTAATTGTTTCGTGCAATTCTATTTCATTCAAATGTGAGTCTAGAATGACATTATTGCGTAAGTCAAATCTTCCAGCATCAATTCTGAAATTCAGGTGGGTATGAAGCTTAGGAGTGCTGCCATCTTCACTCATCAATTGTTGCTTGAGAAACAAACAGGTTTGATTTCACAGACCAGTTGATCCCTCTCGCTCGTTGTTGATCGCTGGCAATCGATGCTAAGTGACTGGTACTACTGCTGTCTATTGGTTTGTTATATCAGTCGGTCAGTCACTGTCGCTCAATCGGTCTAGTGTGACAGCCCCTTAAGACTACAGTTCCAATTCAACATTGGTACACCCCTGAACTGGGTGAGCTTAAAAAGTACATCCTAATAGTGAGTGATTTATCTGCAAGCAACCCTAATCTTATTCATCTTCTGAGAACTCTGAGGAAGGAGTACCACATCAAATTTTGAGCTGCTAAACAAGAAGCCATGGCTCAATTTGTGATGACGTCGCCTAATCCATGTAAGGCTGTGTGGGGCCTCATAAAGTGATCTACAGCAGGATCTTCTGTACAAAATAATTATTTTGCAACTGCTGAATAGTTTAATAATTATTTCTTGAATTTGGTATATAACACTAGCCTGCAAAAAAGATAAAAATTTCTGCAGTAAAAACGAAAATAGGTGTGTTTTGATTAACTTCGCTGTGCTGAATTCGAAAACGCATTTTGTTTTTTCTATCATATCTGGTTAATTAACTTATTGTGAAAAATGTTATTTTTACATTTTGTATAATAAAATAACTTAATACTGCATATTGATTTTTTTTCCCCTGAAAAGTGGTGTGATGGGTGATCTTAACTAATTTTGGGTCACTGAACACGAATCCGTTGACCGTTTCTATGTATCATGTCACGTTTTCTTGCAATAGATGTATCAAAATGGAGATATTAATTATTGCATAGACTAGCCTATAGGATATAAATACTGAGAAATTAGGATAATTTTCATAATATTTACAGAGAAAAATAAAAAAATTATGGTTTTAAACAGTCCAAGATGTATGCATTCCATTATTTTTTGTAAGCGCAGGCCAAATAAATCTATTTTTGTCAAATCACATGAAGCCGTACAAACACGCAGTTAAAAAAAAAATCAAAGTTTATTTTGGAGAGGAAAATATTAAAGACTTGAACTTTTTGGAATTTTCCCATTCATTATAAGCTGAAAACTATAAGTTTTCCAAATTTCAATTTTCTAGCTCAACTGGAAATGAATAAACATCAATGTTAATAAGTGGAAGATTAGATTTTCATAGATGTGAATGACATCACGGCTATCCAGCAAGTTTTTCTATACTTTCAGGGTAGCTAGAAACATCAAATTTTGCATGCTTATGGTTGTATGTGCCAATATTTTACCATTCTGCCTGTCCCATGTGTGTCAAATATTACGTAATCTGAGGAAAATACACAAAATTTACTTAAAATTTAAAAAAATCTAACTTCATGGGCATATGATGGAGGAGGGTTTAGGGGGTTAAAACCCCTCCCGAAGTATCTGCGATTTATTTTAAGGATTGTACATAATGTTATGAAATAAATAAATTAAAAAACCAATGATTTGGTTATTACGTATATTTTCTTACAAAACACAGCAATACTAAAATAACTTGTAAATGTTAATTTCTAATTATTGGCTGAATGAATTAATGTTGTTGCACGTGTCATTCCATTTCTGAAAATTCTGCATGTGTTAATTTATAAGTGCCCATGTGAAGATGACTCCACGTATATACATGTCAGACGATCAGCAATATCCCACAGTATTCCGAGGTTGGTCGCAAACCTGACAGACGCCAACTCTCGAAAATAGAGGTATAGCTACTTTTCATTTTAAATTTAGCGTCTTCTGGTGAAAGGTGTAAGAAACCCTGTGATCGTATCATTGACTAATTTGCAGCTTACGGAGAGAAAAAATGTGTAGGAACTGAATCCAGAGGACTTAAATTCGTATTACATTATGCATATTGTGTGATTCCACTTTCACTCTAAATATGTGGGTAAGTTTGCCAATGTTTGTCAAGTCAAATACTCCTTGAATATTTTTTAGAAAAAAAAAAAAGAAAAAAAAAGAAAGAAAGAAAGAAAAAAAAAACACTGATCGCAATAAAATTGTTTAGTGTATTACGTTACAATGTCTGCAAGCACATGGAGCTGAGACAACATTATATTCAACCCCCTCCAAACAGAATTTCACCGTACACCCATATCTAAATCAATCTAAGGGATAACCGATGAAGATATAAAAAAAAAGTCATAAGACTCAAACTTGTAGATCGGTTTTTTGATACAACTTACTGTTTAGCTACTATAAGCTCTCAAGAAGGTCTACCCAGAACTTTTTAATAATGCATGTTTTTATAGTATTGAGGAATACTGCAATCATGTCCATATTAGTCACTAAGTCATACTCACAACTCCATCAAAGACTCATCAATAAATATCTAAAGTTATGCATTTTGTAATATGTAGCCTATTATTTGGTGTACTAGTTGTCGATTTCTGTATTATTTGTAGATTATTGTATTATTCTATTTTGTATTGTATCGAGTATCTCGATCAACACTGTCCCATATCAATGTATATTGATCACGTAGGACGTAAATAAATAGAATAGAATAGAATAGAATAAAGTTGCAGCCGCCATGACACATTTTCAGACAGCAAATATGAAAACTAGATGTGATACAAAAAAAAATTGCAACATTTCTGAAATCAGGAGACCTTATTTAGTTAAGATCACTTATTAAATGCTTTACCGCAAAATGATGCAGGGTAGTGTAATTTAATCAGTGGTATTAATAACTACGACTCTACCAATGACTGTGTAAAATACATTACCCTCCAAATGTATGACTCCTTTCAGTGGAAAGCTGTTAACCTATGATGTAATCAAGACTGTGAACAATTTCAAATCTAGCACTAGCAAGGACATCTACGATATGTGTCCTATATTTCTCAAAAGGGTAATAGTTTTAATAGTTCACATTTTGGCAGTTCAGTCTATGTCCAGTCAGTTTTGATAATAATTAATAATGATTGTGGTTGTGGTAATACTAATAATACTACTACCTCTACTATTACTACTACAATAATAATAATACTGTAATAATAATAGTAATAGTAATAATAATAATAATAATAATAATAATAATAATAATAATAATAATAATAATAATAATAATAATAATAATAATACTCTATTTAGGTATACATATGAAATCCACCCATGTGCAAAATATTATTTTATTAAATAAAACACTTATACAATGAAGTCTGCCTGGGTGGGCAGTTAGTATACCGCTGGCTTTCTGTGCCCAAGGTTGCGGGTTCGATCTCGGCCCTGGTCGATGACATTTATGTGGGCATAAAATGTAACAGGCCCATGTCAGTAGATTTACGGGCATGTAAAAGAACTCCTGTGGGACAAAATTTCAGCACACCTGTGACGGTCACAGGCCTAAGTTGCAGTACATCCCCGTCGTAAAATAAACATATACCTACCAACTTATACAATGGGAATTTATTATCATTTGAATAATTGTAAATTTATATTTTTAAGTTTACCCAGAACACAATTTCAAGCTACGCCACTGGTCGAATGATAGTGTAATATACCAATGCATATTTTGTGCTTTACATCATTATAATTACAATTTTACAGAAAACATGTTTTTTTATTTCTTGCACTTAACCTTTTATTTCATTAATTTCTTATTTGGCATTATAAGTCTTTTCCTTGAGACAATAAAGGGAGCAATAAATAGTCTCAGGACGCAAAATGTTTTTCATGATATTGGGCAGGTAGAAAATCAATAAAGCACATAGACCATCAAATTATGAAGAATGTACACTGAACGTTAATTTGTTACTAAACTTAGTTTTTATTTGTTTTTTAATAGTTTTTTATATATTTTTATTTTCCACAATTTTTCTCTATTTTATTGTAGGGTATAACATTGTATTATGTACTAACTACATTATACATAAATGAAAAATAATGAACATGAACAAAAATAATTTTTTAGTACACGCTCTCTAAAACAGCTACTTATCGGACAGGTAACACGCCGAAAAGCTGCACTTTAAAGGACAAGTCCGCTAAAATTGCATAAAAGTGCATTCAAACTGCATTCAAAATGCAATTTTAGCGGCCTTGTCCTTTAAAGTCGTCATGGCAATCTATAAACAAAACCCAGATGGCATTGACCAGTCACACCAACTTTAACATGGATTTACGCATATAATTGGTCATAAAACAACAAATTTAAGCCAACACATTTCTTTATGATAATCAGAAACTTTACCAGGATTTTTCGCAAAACACGGTAGCCCACTTCATCACATGACAACAAATATAAGCCAACAACTTTTCACGTCTTCGTTCACATAGCTTACATGGATGCACCAGCATTTAATTGCAATATATTCCCTATTCCTTCTGCCGTGATGTTGCTGGCACCAGCTCCAATTCAATGTTTTTGACTTGGAGTGAAATTTCCTCGGGATTATAATACATATTTTCACAAGCTTTTCATTAATACTAGTTCGTATTTATTATTGTTTACAAATCAGCGACTCATATAACGCATTCATAGCCTACCGCATTTCGTACGGTTCATTGATGTCTTGCGTTTGAGAGGGCCGTGAGAATATGGTAGACTACCTTTCATTACAATTAATTATATACGGTATTTTGTTTCATTTCATATAATTTAGAGAGCTATTACTAAAAAATATTGTATGCACCACGTACGCAAAAACTTTAGCGGACTCATCCAGTATTTCAGCCTCGGCTTTCGCCTCGGCCGCTATACTAGATTCGTCCGCTAAAGCGTTATTTTGCTTACTTGATACATAAATAGCTATTAAAGCAAATAAAACAACACCAAAATGTTATTGATTATGAAAAATATTGTTTTCAATTTCTTTTTCTTTGAATAAATTATTTTTAAAAATTAACTTGAAGAAAAATACTATGAAAAAGTTAATAAAGAAACTCCAAAGTTATTAATCACATAAAATATCATTGTTTTTCATCAATCTAAAGGTTTTCATAGCTGGGATCTTCAGGGCTGTAGCCCATGTTCAGTTTTGCCAGACATTTCGTTCTCAGCTGAGGTGATCTTCTTCAGTGGCTGCTTTTACTCTCTTTTTGAAGTCTGAAAATGGCCCTATACCAACAGTACTTGTTTATCTTACGGTTGTAGCATCATTCGCTTATTCTTTCTGTAAAATTATTTTATATTGGAGGTGGCGGCTTAGCTGTTGTGTTTGCTGTGTCAATGGGATTGTCTCTCGTAAGGCCTGTCCGAGTTAGTAACATTGGAATCCATGTCAACAGAAAGGAAGCTTTCTAAATTACACCTGTGTCTAGATTGTGAAAGAAATTCAATACCTGCATTACACAAGTATTCAGATAAATAAGTGAACGTAATTTATTTTCCTCCACAGATGCCTGCAATATCTGGTGTAATATGCTGACAAACTAAGACATGTTTTCTTGGCACTGCACTCCAGCAAATGCAATTTTGCAAAATGAGTAACGAGATCACATGGTCTGTACATACAAAGAAAACCAAAATCCGGGTTGTCAACTTTATCAAGTTTTGAAAACCACTTATGTTTTTCACATTCTCTACGCGTTGGAAATATCGGGGTATTTGAAATCTGAATTCACAGATGTATTGGTAGCCTAATGGACATACCAATCTCATGTGAAGGGTACAGGGGAAGAAGGAGGAATTCTAATAAATCTAAGCTTTGCAGGATAAGATTTTTAAAGTTTTAGTACTCACAACAGTTCTTTTTGCTTATGATACCAATTTCTTGAATAAACATAGTGACAATCAATCCTTAATGAACTTGTCGAATATTAATAGCAATCAAGCGGGCTAATAATTTTTCCTTAAATGAAAACATAACTCAGAGAATTGTAAGTATGTTGAATACAAGTATTAATGTAAATGACTGTAAAAGTGTGAAAATATTAGGCATATATATTGCTCAGAATTTAAATTGGGGTCCCCATATTGATTATATGTGCACAAAGCTTTCTACAGTGTATTTAATTAATGAAGGAAGTTTACACAGTGAAGTTAAGAAAATAATATGAAAGAATGGTTTATTTATTAATGAACTTAAGGAATTATGTACCTTTCCATTAGGTACGCTGTGCCTATTTTGCATTCTTCTAATCATTAATTAGCTATGGTTTGATTTTATGGGGGAATCGTGAGTGAGTGGATGAAGTTTTACTAGCATAAAAGAAAGTTGTGACAGTTCATCCAACAGGACACATTGTAAACCACTGTTTATTGAGTTAACAATTTTAACAGTACGGTAATTAATTTATATCTTTACTAACTTTTAATCTTTATTAAAATAAGGTACCCCTCCCAGGCATGGTGTGTAGAAGCAACGGAATGCAACATTCAACATCCTCTGTGAGCCATAAAAAGCTATATCGAGCGATTTCTGAGGGAATAGTTTGAGTGCGATAAGTCGTTCTTCCTCAATTCAAGTTCTGTGTAGGCCTACATATTATACAAGGCCCTAGAGTTTGAAAATCGAAAGTCCTTCATAAGTTAATTTCAAAGTACAAAATAAAAACCCGGGCGACGCCGGGCCTTTTAAGCTAGTTTTGAATATTTTCTTCTTTAATACAGTACCGGTACTCATATTTTCAGATTTTCACTTCCTTTTTTAAGGTCTAATGACGAGCTATTTTAGGGCTTTGAATGGACAGCACCTAAAAACTAAAACCAAACTCCTTTGCAATACATCCGTGAAGGGACTAGGCCTACCACCCAACCGCTTCGTCATCTACCATAGGCAGATGGCAGGATTGGGGGGGGGGGGGGCATATGGTCAGCATGCAGACACCCACGGCCGTCAATGGTGGTTTTCAAGATCGGAGCCGCTATTTCTCTATCAAGTAGCTCCTCAATTTAAATCACGAGGCCGAGTGCACCCCGTTCCAGACCTCCCTACCTCAGAAAAATCCGAAGAGGTACCGGGGATTGAACCCGGGCCTACGGATCTGTAGTCAGCGACGCTAATCACAGGATCACAGAGGCGGCAATGGAAAGCACCTAAGGTTGCGAAATGTCCGGTATTTCATCGCCCAGGCCGGTTACTGCCGTCTTTTACTGTACGTCGGTAATGTAGCGGCCGGTCGGTAAAACATAAAATCCGTGAAAAGCTGTTTTTTATTTCTTTTTCTGCTGAGGGAATTATTATTATGAAAAGGGGAATTTTCGTGAATATACTCTATGTTCTCCACATCTACTTAAAGTGGTATCAAGTGTTTTTGCTATGTCTCCTGAATCTTGTGAAAGCGTTCTGTTTTAACTTTTTCAGTTCGTTAAAACTAAACAAGATATTTTAAAAGCAAAAAGTACCATTTTCTTTAGGAATAACATTGTAACTCAATGCACTTTATGTATGACAAAAGTTCTGTTACAGTAAATAAAATCATTTAGAAATTTCATTGGCACTGCTACTTGCCACTTTCTATTATGTTTGTATGTAAAATGTTTCGCTAAATCTATATATTCGCTGGTAAAAAACCTAAAAGACATTTTCATTGATTTAACCGTCGTGGTTGGCTGGGATTTTGTGATTTACAATTTGGCAACCCTAATAGAACCCCTTCATTGTTAACGTTTGTCGTCCAGCCGAAACAGATCTGATAGCTGTGTAGACAAATACATTATAAATTGATCACATCTTAATCACAAGGTAATAAGTTTATATTATACGTAGGCCTACTTCAGTGTCGCTTGTTTTCTAGGTAATACCGGTAGTTATTAGATTATTGCAGTAATTTAAATTTGGCGACCTTATGCAATAGCCGAAGGATTGGGCGGGGATTATAGGCTTAATTTCATGCTTCCCATAAAAAGTAAAATAAAATCTGATTTGATAACTTTTTCCACCCAATTTTAAAGTTTAGGCTCTTGTTGTATAATAAATAATATAATACATAACATACCGTATAGTACAATATATTATGCATTAGGCCCTAAAGTATTTTTTTATTGGAAATTTTATTAAAATTGCGTATCATCATTTGTTTCATTCTGGCACTCATTGTTGACCAGGCAAGACTGCGTTTCTAAAAATAGTATCCTTCAGAGGATTTTTACGAAAAAAATGTTTCAAATAAAAGTTTTGGCTCTTAGTATAAGCACTTCATGTGCAAAATTCAAACAAAATAGTTTGACCTTTTACGAGAAAATCGCGAAAAACGAAATTTTCTGCATGTAAAGTAACATTAACAGTAAGAGAAAGCCGTCACCAATCTTCGCATCACATCCCCAGAAGATACCTAAATTATGCTTTGTTTTTATACGACGTTTCGTTCTGGAGCTAGGCTGTTCACAGAAACACACAGAGACATGTTTCCGAAAATAGTATTTTTTTATTCAGAGGAAGTCAAAACGTGTATTAATGTTAAAAAGTCTACTTCGAATATCGGGATCAATAGCCTACTTCCTCTACCCGGAATTCACATTTTTC
Organism: Ectobius pallidus; assembly: GCA_964059195.1. Taxonomy (NCBI): domain Eukaryota; kingdom Metazoa; phylum Arthropoda; class Insecta; order Blattodea; family Ectobiidae; genus Ectobius; species Ectobius pallidus. The sequence continues at coordinate 176,847,944 of CAXKWD010000004.1, read as the reverse complement.
GGGTGAACTGTTCAGTTATGGAAATAAAGCAGGATTTTGCGATTGGCTTTTATATATATATATATATTTTTTTTTTTTTTGTCTAAGCCTAAGTCTTTGAGCCAAGAGACAAACAATCCATGTCAAGTTCTTGATTTTCGTATTCACAAGGCTATCATTTAATTTTTTAAACGTCGGGGTCTAGCTGATTTCCCAACATCGACATTTGCAGCATAAACCACTGTTCTCCTTTCTTTGCTTAATTTGCCACCGTGATATTTCTCCCTTTTGCAAGATGTGTGGTCCGTCGGGCATTAGGTTAAAGCGCCAAATACATCGCGCGGCGATGTAGCACTTCACTTTGCCAATCATTTACATCACTGTCATTAACTGACTGTGATTCACCACTGATATGCCGCTACACTATGCCGCAGGATCACCCAATTCAATTGAATCCTCACGAGAGTGAGGAAGGAGGGAGGTCCAAGGGGTCCGGAACTCCCCCGAAATCAAAATCTAAAGTTCTACGAGTATTTATTTAAGCTCTATTTTGTCAAATAATTAATTATTTTATTTCATTGCTGAGGAAAAAAATAATGAAATTTATCTATTCCTCACCTATGAATTTCACTGAAAGCTGTATGTCCCCCCTTAATGTACATAGTACGATCTCCTATTCACTCATGATAATTTTAAATCATTCCTTAGTTCATTACTCTGTCAATGCAGTTTCCACAGCCACCACCGAAAGATATTATGTTGATCCTTTGAAAAGACTGAAAACAGTTTTCCTTTTAGAAAAAAAAAAAATTAATCACATTGCTGTTTTAAATATACTTCAGGAGAGCTTGGAAAAGTTTGAGTGGTTAAAAAAAGAAACTCAGAGTAGAGTGAACAAGTAGAAAGAATGAATTAAGAAAGATTTGTTAAATCAGCAGAGACAATAAACCAGAGGCAAGTAGACTCTCAGGTCGTCTACGTCTCAGTGTGATTAGGTAGAACAGGCCACTGAAAGATGAAGATGATGATGCTTGTGACGAATTTATTGAAAGAACTCCAGTCAGGAGAAATATATTTTGCAACACACCATTCTACGTAATGGTCAGTCCATGTGTCTTACTTAATTTTTTTATTTTAATCTGATTTGCTTGATTTTATTATTTTATTTTATTTTAGTAATCACCTAAAACCCAACATTTATAAAAAAATTTCATAATATTACAAACTTTAATGAATTTCCAGTGCCTAACGTGCACATCACTTTTGTGGCGGTTGAATGACAAAGTGTAATTGTTAGTACTAAAAATGAAATAGCTTATTGTACAGTTCTATAATTTTGTCCTTAGCTATAATCTGTCAATATTATGTAAATCCATTACGTGAACCAAATGCAGGGTGGAATATTAAAATTTTTAAACCTTTGAGCCCACCCAATATTTTTCAAAAGTTGGCACCACTGAAGTTTAAGAGAAATTTCGAGATTTCGAAAGAAAACCGTACATCACACTTTCTCTTTATTTACATGTTATATTTTTGTAACTTATATAAAATGTATATTGGGTATTTACATCATGAAACATGCGAAAAAAAATTACATAACCATTAAAGTTGCATTATTAAAAATCCGATCATGGTACAAGCACATATAGTACATATAGGGGAGCGTCCAGTAGGTTCGAGCACTTTTGTACATAAACTGTCTTTTGCTAGAACCTATGGTGTTTTAGGTAGTTAGGGAAACCTGAATCCTTGGGGACTTTAGTATATTGTTGAGGACATTTTCCCTCATTTCTCTACCAAATTTCAAAAGTTAATGATATTTTTCCTCCTATTTTTCTTTTGTTGCCTGGACTGTAATGTATTTTCCATTTACATGTATAACTTTACTGTGCTTGTACAGCTTATATACAAATCCTAGTCAGCTTTTAGGGGCTATAGGGTTACAGACAGACAGAGTCAGCTCTGATGTAGCATCTCTGCCTAGAACTATTCTGTGCCATATTTTCTGTGCAGAGCCACCACCTTTATGAACTGTGGATCCCAGATACTTCCTCATATTCCAACAGATCAACAGTAACTGGTGGTGACTCAGGTCTGTCAATTATCATGATCTTCGTCTTTTTCTTGTTGATCAATAAGCCAAGTTTCAGATTGGATTATGTTTATTTCTTTTAGTTCCACCTAATTCCAATCTTCTATACCGTATTTACTTTTTTTAGGCCATAATTTTATAACTTTTATTTTTGGGTCCAGTGGTGCCAACTTTTGAAAAACATCAGGTGGACTCAAAGATTTTCAAAATCCCGCCCCTTATTTGATTCATGAAATGGATATTTATGATAATTCCAATAAATATAGAATTGTGTAAGAAACAATGTCTTTGTTTGTGATAATGAATAAAAACGTAATTCAACCACCAGAAAAAGAATTGTGTAGTCTAATTAACTGAAATCTTTTAAAATTAATAATATTATATTATAAACTTTTTTGTTTTAGGTACCTACTAAAATAAAATAATTATGGGGCACGGTGTGTTCCAAACTGTATTTCTCCTGACTGGAGTAAATTATCTTCTTCGTCTTTCCTTAGACCAGGAGCCTATTCTCCCCATCCACAATCTTTTTCATGGTTTATTGTCCCTCGTTGACCTTTTTAATTCATTTTTTCTACATATTCCATCCACTCTTTCTTTTTAACCAGTTACCATTGTCCACATTTTCATCTTAACTTATATCACAATTTTTTGCCTTGGCCATTAATAGCCTTCCTATGATTTTTTCTCCCAAGCATCGTCTAGATTCTAAATCTAGCTTTTCTGCGCTGTTCTTAAGTATACTAGAACAGCAGTGGATGTGGAAACTGCACCGACAGACGTAACAAAGTAACGAATTGTGGAACAATTTCAAATTATTGTGAGGGAATTGGAACAAGATAAGATTGTACTATATAGGGCCTTTGCCCAAAATTGCCTGATTTTTGCTTTACAGCGATGCAACAAATAAACACAATTTTGAGTAATACAATAAATACATAATAATACATGGCAAATTATTGGGTGGGCTTGAGCCCCACGGGCCCATATAAGTTGACGCCACTGTTTGGGTCTACCATAGCTGGTACTGTGGTTTTACAATTGCTCCTTTGTTTGGTTACCTGGTCTGTTGGTTGTCTATGAACAATTGTACGTGCTGCCAACACCATTATTCATCTGCCATGCCAGCATTGCAGCTCATTGTTACCCTCAACTGTTATATTGACTGAGGCTTGTACCACAGTGGGATGTGTTACATTAAAAATAATTATACAACTAACTTTCTCGAGTAACAAATTTTGTAAGATAGACTAAATAATGCATAATACTATCCACATAGTTAAGTATGCAGAGCAGAGGCGGCAGCCATAGCAGAGAGATGTAGAATAATATTGATGTCAATAGGAACTCGAGTCATATAATATAAGAGCTCTTAATTCTATCACCACACTAGTACAAAATAATTAAGTAATTTATATTATTATTTCACTAATATTACTGGTTGTCTAAATAATAGTGTATGATACAGCTTGTTCCACATCCAAATTTCTTGGATCCATGGAATACAATATTATTGAGTGACAAGTGAAGTGAAAGTTCAATCTGTCAGGAGTAGCTCCCCTGGCAGGTTCAAAAGTGAGCTCACCCTGCATCACAGCAGGAGGCCCTTGCCCATAAAGGGATGACACGGGCTTATTCTTATTCTTATTCTTATTCTTAGTATTAGTATTAGTAAAATCATTTTATTTTGCTCGTAGAAATGCTACACTCATCCAAATGGGCTCGTTTCGCAAACATAAATATTTGGTCTATTGTTGATTTATTCTTCCAAATTCAGCTTGGTATCTACATATTATCTGTTCTGTATATGATTCCAGCCTTTTTTTTAATATTGTCGTGAAAACTTTGTAACAATTACACAGTAGGGATATGCCTCTATAATTTGTACATGTCAATTTATCACCTTTGTTTTTGTATATTGGGCATATTACACTCTGCTTCCAGTCTTTTGGTAGTTCCTCATTTTCCCATCGGTGGCATACTTACACTGAAACAATGAAACGATGTGGAGCTTAGCTCAGAGAATGATTACAGAAATTGATGGACTGAAGTAAGAGACTGGAGACTGCAGGTGTTCTTTAAATGAAAGCATGCCGTATCATGTAAAGAATGCGAGACTTCATCTCCGAGTTATGAATAAGGAATATAAATTTTCAGATTTTTTAAATAGAGATTGAAGAAAATGTTGTTAGTTGTAAACAAAACAAAACTTAATTGGATTGAATTACTGTATACCTTTAGATCGTTTATCCCATTTTATAGTGATTAGGCCTAGGCTACTATCAGACAGAACTCATAATAGGTGATGCGCTGAGATTTATGTTTCCTACATGGTGTTTGTGCTGTTCTGTATTTTGTAATTTTAACTTTCTCACATATAGGCCTAGGTACGTTTTTCTGGTGCTAGCTTTTAACATGTATATGAGAAAAAGTTTGTGCAACTTATTTTGCACCATTTATTTATTAATGCTCTTAAGCTGGATGAAGGGATTCACACAATTCTGAAAAAATCATTTTGATTCAGCGTAGAATTATCGCCAAACTGGTTTGTAATTTTTCGCTTATAGAAAGCGATTTTCGCTTGGTCATTTTTGCACTAATTGCAGCTGCACTGCCATGGTTGTTAATGATGGTTTTCATGACTGGAGGTGCAACTTCTTGATTAAGTAGCTCCTCACGTTTGAATCACGTGGCTGAGTGCACCACATTCCAGGTCTTTCTGCTTCAGAAAAGTGTGATTAGGTACCAAACCTGCTTCAAATCCAGTGATGGTATCCACAAGGCCATGTAAGCTTTAACACGGTTTCGACCATTCTCAATGAAAGCTTAAAAAATTTGGTAAGAACTAGGGTTCGGATGTTTATTACCTAAAAAATATGAAAAATATGACTGTAAATATGCCCTTAAAAATGATCAAATAAGGCTAGAAAACCTAAATATGGCCTAGTAAAAGAATGCATTTTCTAAAAATAGATGTTCTTATTTAAAATGTTTAATGACACTAAATTATTACTTACTTACTTACTTACTTACTTACTTACTTCCTCGGTGCTACGGCCCTGGATGGGCTTTGGCCTCCCTCACAACTTGCCTCCATCTTTCTCTATTCTGAATCCTTTCCCAGCATCTTCCCACCCGCATAATCCTCAAGTCCTCCTCTAGGTCCTGTATCCACCTCTTCCTTGGTCGTCCACATCGCCTCTTTCCCTCCATGTTTCCATGTAACAACTTCTTTGGTATTCTTTCCCCCTCCATCCATTCTACATGTCCTAGCCAAGCCAAACGACAGGACTTCACAAATCTCACTATGTCTTCACAGTTTAGACTCCTTTCTATTTCCCCACACTAAATTATTACATCACATGAATTCAAACACATTTTAACAATTTTACAGGTATGTATGCATTCATGAACCACAGATTATTGTCTCTGTTTGACAATACATGAGAATATTATAGGAGAAAAATTCCTCTGACGCTCGCATTTGATCTGTGGTTCATGAATGCATATATCCATCTTGAATATAAAGTACAATAACCATGGAAGCCCAGTCACAAACATCCCTAAATAGTGTGCCTCACAGTACTGCATACGACATAACTTGTCTGTCAGTGAAGTAGACCATTAAGGGCAATCAGTCATAGGAGAGAGGTTCCATCTGGCACCGTGAAGTGAACTCTGGCCTAGCTCAGTTGGTAGAGCAGTGGCACAAATAGCCAAAGGTCATGGGTTCAAATCACAGTGTCATAGGAATTTTTCGCCTATAATATTCTCAATTTTACAGGTGATTTACAGTTTTAGTTGTAATGAACTTCTAATTTTAAAGAATTTGCTCCTGTTTGCTTGCTTCATCAGCTCAAAATAATATTTTGTAGACCATGCATCTCCCTATAAAATATGAACAATTGCATTAATTTTAAAATTAAGTTACCTATTAATTGGGCATAAACATTTAATTAATTAAATAAATTTCAAATTTAACTTGACCATTTAGTGTATACTCTTTAAGTTATAATTGTACTACTTTACCGAAGTTATAACTGAAATATGATGATAAATTACAAATATGACAAAAATATGACAAACACCATAAATGACCAAAATATGGCTTTATATATAAAATAAAAATGGTCCAATTAGGATAATAAGCTTGCAATTCGTGTTTAATTTCTGTTTGCAGTGAGAATGAAGGTAAGGATAAAAATATGACTTGTCATAAACATCTGAACCCTTGTAATAACATAGTTATCCATTTCATTGTCATGGTAGTCACCTAGTCCAATCTTATAAAACCTAACTGTGGCTAAATAAGATGTTAAAAACTAAAAATGGCTAAAACTGCTTTTGAAGTAAAGTAGGCCTTCAATAAAATAGCAATAACGATTATAAAAATTAATCTAATTATTATTGTTCAACTAAAAATTACTTTTAAATGCCTGCCTATTGCATATTGCTCATTGTAGCCAGTAGGCTACATTATATTGTAAGATAAAATATAGCATTGCATTTTGTAATTTTTGTCATTTTGTACCATCTTGTCCCAGTAAAATAAATCTTAAGTGAACCGAAATCTCCAGTTTCTTTAGAAACAAATTAAAGGCATTAGGAAGCTTACACTTGCAGTTTATTCACAGTGTTTGCTCCAGGAATATACCAAAAGTGAAGTATTCCAAAAGTTGGTTGAATTATATTGAAAAACATTCTTGTTGAGTTTGTGGTGGAGTTGGAAATGAAAGGGGCAGTTCTAAAACTAAGCAAAAAGTATTCCTAAAAGTTTATGGTTCAGAGCCATGGAAATTTAAGTTAAAACAAAATTAATCAACATATTTTTTTAATCTGTTTATTGTACTTATTGGGCCTATATCTTCTGCTTTGAATTTATACCCAAGTTCTGTATTTTCTTTAACTATTTTGCCGTAGGCTTTTAATCAAATATTATTATCTGTTTTCCACGCTGTAAATTCATGTAACAGTATTCTGAAATACATAGGCTATAGAATATTTGGAAAGCATACAACCATGAACCTAAGTTACTTCTTAAAACTATTATTTACAGTAATAAACCAAATATTTACACATTTACGCCTATGGTTATAAATCTAAAGAAGAAAGCCATTCATTCTTTATGCAATAGGTGCAATAAGTTTTAAATAGATTTCTTGAAATTGAGAGAATTTCTTCACCAATGATGAATAAAAAGTCCTTGCAATCTACAGCATTAACTGTATGTTTTGAAGTATTTGTCACTAATCTACACATGTCTCTGCCACTGCAAAATAATTAAGGTTTCTGTTTCCAATAGGAAAACCCATGGGCTCTTTTCAACGTTGTCTCTGACGATCTCACACTCTCCTTGGTAGAATCTGACTTCTGGAATATAACTTAAACTTTATATATCCCCAGTTTTTATAACGAAGCCAACATCATTCACATTTAATGATACACATAAGCATGAGGCAGAACAAAGTGGTGGGGCCTGGTTGAGCCATGCTGCTCTTGTGGTCAAATTTTTAACTTCATGCACCAGCCATTATTGAACCTGTTTGTGTAGGACTGAAAAGTGTGCAAATGTAGATGAATAATAATAATAATAATAATAATAACTTAATAATAATAATAATAATAATAATAATAATAATAATAATAATAATAATAATAATAATAATTTATTGTCGTTTAACAGTAAAAACTGTAATAGACAGGTTCTGTTGGCAGCATCGTGCAGGAACGCTCATTGAGATGACAGATCATTGGTAGCCAGGGGGAGTGTTGGTGAACAACCATTGGATTGCATAACACCACAATACAGCTCTTGCAGAAACTAAAGTACCAGCTATAGTGACCCAGTCCCACTTTCAGATTTTATGAGCTTAATTTAGAATAAAACTGTTTAAATTGCTTTATTTCAGATGTTTTTCAATTTCATTTTTGAAGCCATTGAAGAGGATGGAGCAGTATACAATCAATCGCTCCCTTATCTTGATCTATTGGAGGGCGTAACAAGAAGAGTCAGAGAATTTAATCCTGACTATCCCCATAACATAGAGAGTAAGATGAAGAAAGAATTGCGCCTTGCTTTGAGGGATGGGTCCATCAGATGTGACCTTGGTTTCTATAAAATTCACGACAGGAATATAGCTTTGGCAAAGTTGGTGGTCCTCCTACCAGTAATTCAAGTTCCAGCTCCTGTATTTGTGGAACAGGCTGTCATAAATGAGCCTATCGATGAGAGCTTGTGCCACCGTATTATTCGGAATTTGTTTGCTATGTTCAGATAAACTGACTGTAAAATCTACTATAAGTTTTGGATCATAAATAAAGTTGAGTGATGTTTTTATTATTAAATTGAATGCAAACATATTTAGAGCAATATTTATTCGTTTTACTCTCATGCAAGAATCTCTGTAGAGTACATATTGCCATTGGAGAATTTAAAAATGGAAAATTGTTTGAGTGCACTTAAAAGAACGTGAAAAGTTTAAATATAGTATCAATGAAAGTAAATTTGAATAACAGAAGTGTTCATTTGGCCTATATTTATACGAGTAATTATGTGTAATAGATGTGGTCTTGCTAGAAATTTGTGTAATATTTATTGTGAGCAATAATGGAACATGGCAAAAACAAAAACAAAAAAATATTACCATAAAATGAATTAATAATCTTCATTGTTTCATTATAAGGGTGGTATTATGTTAAACTATAAGTATTCGCCAAACACCCTTGTAACTAGGGCCCAGATTTTTAGCCTTTTATAAAAGCTATTTTAGCCTTTAATTTTTGTGAAATAGTCCTTGTTAAGCTTTAAACAAACAATTTTAGCCGTCTAAATAAAACATATAATGAACACTAATATTAACACCGAAAATTGTATTATAATTTTGACACTGTTATTCTAGTTTTTTTTACAAAATAAACAAGTAACTATTCCTTATATCGGCACTCAAAACATAGCATAAACAATTGAGATATTTACCCTTTAATTATACAATTATTTAGTACACTACTCAATTCACTACCGACCTACAAACATAAGTAGACTCAATTGTCACAAATTTGTTCCTTTAATATACTTCTCTGTCATTGGTCACAACTTGTTATTTTAAAGTTGAAACGACAATGGATTTCAAAGTATTGCAGATGGCTCAAGTTCCATTTCCTGCGACAGTGAGGCAGCACATTTTCGAGTTACAAAGACAAGTGATATATACATTGTTCATTTCAGTGCATTCTATAAATTTATTTTTATTATGTTTTTTTCTTAAAATGCACAAATTCACGTATTTATTTCCTTTGCATTAATTGGAAAATTTCTTTAAGAATCGTGTTTTTCTGCAAAAGTCCTCTTTAGCCCCTATTTTTTCAGCCAAAGTCCTCTTTAGCCCCTAGCTTTTCAGAAAAAATCCTTTTCAGGCCTCTTTAGGTTCTATGAGATTCATATATTCCGAAGCAAATGGCATGAAACTGAAAAATACGTTAAAAAGCTGGGGAAAAATAGGTTGAAACTTTCAAATCCAGGCCCTACTTATAACCTGATAACCTTAAGGTGGATAGGCCCTACTTATATTTTATCATAAAATGAATTTTTAAAATCAACGGAGGTTTTATATCTTCACTCAGTATACCTTAGTGTGAAATCTTTAAAAAAGAATTTTGATATCCTCAAAAAAACACACTCAACATTATTTATGAATAATACCAGTGCTTTAGTTGGAAAATATTTTTTGGGGGTACTCATCTTACTTCAAAATTTTCCATATCGCCTCATACTGAATGTAATCCTTCGGTTGACATTTTCTGCATGCAGTTTCTTCTGCTGACCTATTGCCTCCTTGTAGTCATGACCTGACGTATGGAGCAGGATCAAAAACGTCTAGTGGTGGTCCCACACATTTTATGAAAACAAGGTGGCTAGCCAACATGTGATCTAAGGAGAAAGTAACTGTAGAAATGCGCACGAAGGTGAAGATTAGAACGCATATCTGTGGCGAATTTAATAGTGCTTGTCATTTTTGGTATTGAATTAGACATTTAATAAGTATTTTAGGACAATCTCGTTCCTGTACTGCCAGTACGACGTACCGGAGCACATATTTTTCCCGGTATGGTAGAAGGAAAATAATTTTATACCGGTACGCAGTACCGGTGCGTACCGGCCCAACTAAAGCACTGAATAATACCAAAAAATAAGTAACACACAATAAATAAGAATACATGAAAAACTTGCAACTTAGTCTCTTAGTTTCATGGAATAATTGCACATCTGTTTAGTCCTTTTTCGTTTACCTGTCTTCCATAATACAAAGTGCTTCAAAAATATGTATACACACTTTGAACTGTCACAGAAAATTTATTTTCCATTTTACAAGGTTAAATTTCTGTGGGAAAGTAATGTTATATTTCTTCAACAGATGGCAGCAGAATAGATTCAACAATCGTCCAACAAACATCCCATATCATTCAACAATGAAAAGTACCTAACAATGCTTACTGATTCCATATTCTGTGCCATTCGTGCATTATTACCAACAAGATGGTGCCCCGCCGCACTATCATAGGGACGTAAAAGCATACCTGGACCAAAATTTGCCAAGGTAGTGAATAGCACGCAGGGGGCCAATCGAATTTCCTGGACGCTCTCCTGACCTTACGCCGCTGGATTTCTTCTTATGGGGCACAGTAAAAGATGGGTACAAACGTAGACCATGTAACCTAGACACACTTTGGAATGAGATTTAAGCAGTGTGTGCAGAAATCTTTTTGGACACTTTGGTACGATGTACGGAATCAGTGGTGACTCGTACTCAGAAATATATTGATGCTGAAGGCCACCATTTTGAACATTTGAACATTAATCACACTTTCATCAGAAAGTAATTTATTTTTCAAATTGGAATAGAAGCTTCCCATTTCCAGAAATTTAACCTTGTAAAACAGAAAATAGATTTTCTATGACACTTCAAAGTGTGATAGAAAATAAATTTTCTATGACACTTCAAAGTGTGTATACATTTTTCTGAAGCACTCTGTATGTGAACATTTCCTTCGTTCTTCTGCACGCAGATTAGGTAAGTTGTCAAAAAATATCTGTAATCGTCCAAAAAATGAAATTTAAGTTCATACAGATATTGAAATTTTCGAAAATGGAATTTATATTTTTTTATTTGGTCCATATAATTATAATCTTAAAGGCTAGTTTACATGATGAAATTAGGTTTCGTAACTGAGTTTCTCAACTGTTTTTTTACTTGAATGCGCAAGTGCTAGATGTACTGGCGACAATGAGTTACGACACTACGCAGTTTCGGCTGATTCTAATTTTTCACGAAACTATAATAGTAATTTTGAGATTATACGCTTATTTAGCTTGTTCGCATTTCGTAAAATGAAATGGGGAAGTGAGGAAATTGTGAAATGCCTGTATTCATACGTGTTTCAAACATTTATATGGGATTTTAACAACTTGAACTTCAGAAATAACATGAAATGTGCTGTTGCATTGGAAAGAAAATGTGTGTAATTAGATTCACGAAGTCACTTTCATGAAAGTGGTTACGAAACCCAGTGTAAACTAGCCTTAATGTTAGGTTGGGTATTGTATTCATCGAGTAGGAAGTTGTACAATGTGGATGCAAAAATATCAGCTGACATACCACCCTCTGATTCATTCTGTAGGAAGCATGTTACCTCTTCTGTCGCTTGATTGTATATTGTGCAATTTGTGAACTTGAGTTTGGTATTGTAGTATGTCGCTGATACATGAAGACTGGGTGCCAGAAGGACACTTTGCACATCCATAGTTTAGCACCGAATCCTTGAATCCTTTCTTCCCTCTTCTTTATCTTTCGATTTCTCATCTCTTGCCAACTTTTTCCTTTCTTGATGTGCATCAAAGTCAGATTGTAAAAGGATCCCAACTCTGTATCAAGAACAAGTACCACATAGATCTTTTTTAGATGCATAAGTTACAGACTTACGAGGGTGTATCAAAAAGTAACGGGAATTTTTTTTTCTCTTTAAACGCGCACACATCAAAATTCACCAATCATGGTAATGGAGAGGCCTGACCTTATCTGACACTGAGATATGCACAACACTATCATTCAAGTTAGAACAACGAGCGTCAATTCGGTTTTGAGCTCTTCTGAAAAAATCATCAACTGAAATGCTGCAAATGATTCAGGAAGCATATGGAGACCAAGCCTTATAAAAAACACGTGTTTTTGAATGGCATAAAAAATGTAAAGATGCTGAAACAAGTCTTGAAGATGCCCCACGCCAAGGATGGCCCTCCACATAAAAAACTGAGGTGAACTGCAACACCATTGATGCCATGCTGCAAGAAGATTGACGATTAACAATAGCGAAGATTGCAAACATGATGCACATTTCATTTGGGTCAGTTGAAGCCAAAGCAACACAAGAGGCAATCACTCAACTAGGTATCGAAATCATGGCCCACCTACCATATTCGCTGGATCTTGCATCCTGCGACTTCTACCTGTTTCCACGTGTGAAAAAATTACTTTGTGGGTGCCATTTTTAAACCGATAATGAACTGAATAGTGTTATTTCGGGTATACTGAACAGGGTGTCAAACATGGGCTTATCTGAGTGTTTTGAAAAGTGGACAGAATGTTAGAACCTATGTGTAGCCTCAGAAGGTGAGTATTTTGAGAGTTTGTAATTAAATCTGAATAAAAAGAAATCATAGTGTCCAAACAAAAAAAGTTTTCCCGTTACTTTTTTATACACCCTCGTAGATTCATTGCATGAAAACTCTTTGAAATGTACTCCATTCCACTACTTCTTAATTTTCTTCTGCTGCTTTCTTCTTCTATATTCATTGAAAATATGGCATTTTGGTTTGTGGATCTTCGGTAGGCCATAAATTCTGGGCATTGTCGGATTGTTTGGTTTAAGTTTAATTACAATTTATCAAAATGGTTAGTTAATAGATTTCAGAACCTTTCTCAATTCAAGAGCTTAAGTATCAAAAATACTATGGAATTAGTAGATAGAATCAAAGACATGGAAATAGATGAAAATAGCCTATTGGTTTCTGTTGATTTCATTTCTTTGTTTCCGAGTGTGCCTAATGATAAATTATTAATCTCGCTAGAAAAATGGCTTACTTCAATCAATCTGGGAAAAGAAATAGTGAAAGAATATTTGGATCTTACAAGATTGTGCATTGATCAAATTTTTTTTACATTTAGAGGGAAATTCTATGAACAAAAAGAAGGACTTGCAATGGGGAATCCTCTCTCTCCATTTTTGGCTAACCTATATATGAATTTTATGGAAACACACATCATTGAAAGTTTTCCGCATATTTTAAAATCATGGCATAGATATGTAGACGATGTATTCACTGTAGTGAACAAGAAATTAGTGGAAGATGCTGTTAGATTACTTAATCTCCAGGACAGTTTAGTAAAATCCACTGCAGAGATAGAGTCAGACAATATGCTACCCTTTCTAGATATCAAGATCATCAAAAATGGCAAGAAATTGGAATTTGGAATTTATAGGAAGGACACACACACCGACAATTACATCAAGCAGGACAGCTATAATCCAACTCCTCATAAATTAGCATTAATAAACAGCCTTACTTACAGACTAGTCAACTTACCTATGAGCAACAAAGAATATAAATTAGAATACCCGCATATTTTAGAAACAGCAAAAATTAATGGATTTACAGAAAATACAGTCAACAAGAAAATCAAGAAATTTGAAAACCAAAAGCAAGTTAAAGAAAACACCACCTTATGCAATGCCAAAGATCAAACAACTTTCAAGAGGGTGTCGTAGTCATGTTTTCACCAAAGTGCCATGGGTGAATAATGTTAAACAAGCCAGATACTGAAAATAATTATATGATTAAGTATTCTTTACATATAGCCTATACGCAACCTGTTCCTATTTTATTTTGTTTAATAACATTAAAAACTCATTTAAGTGTTAATTAGATATAGACAGTCTACAATCTTGATGACTGGTATGAGTACAGTTCAATTAGATAAATTTTAATTTCAAAGGAAAATTTGAAATTCCGTCACGTAATTCCGTCACACTCATTCATTCATTAATGGTATCTAAATAAAAAGATGTAACTAGTTTAGAATTTAATCACATAAACTACAGCTCTTCTAGTTTAGAATGATGTGTAAATAAAGTTCCTCAACCCTTAGAGTTCACAGAGTTTCAGAAGGTTTCACGCTTTGGTTTGTATGTGGTTGACATTTTGTAATTCCGTCACAAATATTAAAAACCTTTTTTTCCCTTCTAAAAGTTATTTAAATCCAGTAAACTTATATACTCCTAGAAGCGTCCATTCATCACCTATCAACACACAAAGAATCACTTTCTCTCATAAACACAGCTCAACGTATCTGTAAGGACTATGGCAAAAAAGGTATGCACTTTGTAATTCCGTCACAAATGGAATGGCCCAGGAGCTGTTATACATTTATTAGGGAAAAAGAATTATTTAAGCCAAGAAGTAAAAATAAAGAAAGTGCACAAGAATCTTACACTAATGTCGAATCACTCTACTGGCTACCATATCACTTTCCTGGAAAAAGTTAGCCAGGAGAGTGATTAATTTTCTTAGCCAGGAGAGTGAGGATTTTTATTCCTTTTGCCATGTGCAGGTAGTACAGACACAGCTTGATGTTAGGCTTTTAGGGAGACTTTTTGAATCACCAAAAGCATTTAATTGCTCTATTTTCAATTTTTTTACTCTTAAATTTAAAACAATACTACAACCAGGAGAGTGATTGGCAATAAACATATTTACTTAAAAGTGAAGATGTATTTTGCTCAGTTGCACCAGGAATCACAACAAAAATGTCTTTTCTTCACTGGTCTTCTTTGTTCACTGGTCTGGAACAGCGTTGCCACATTGAGAAGCAAAAAGTTTTCTTCCCTCTTTTTTCCTCAAATTTTTCTTATAGTGCCAGGAGAGTGAGTTCAGAAGCTGGGGACTGAACTTTTGAACAGAGTACAAACTTATTCAAACTTCAAAAATTTGAAACATACATGTGAACTAGTCCCCAATACAATAAAGAACAATGTCACAAAGTGAATTAAAATAATCATGCCACACATTGTTTCTATACTCAATAGAGTACTGTAAACCTTGAGCGGGGACAGCCCAGGAGAGTGATTTTTTGCTTAAAAGGGCTGAAATTCACTATGAAAAGTTTCCATAAGTTTGACATTGATTACTTAGTTTATAACAATGGGTCCCATAGTTAAACATGGATAAATAAAAATATAGAAACAACAATGTTATTTACAGAGTATTAAGAGAGGACAAAAAGAGCGTAATTCCTGTAGAATGACCCATTTAATCAATATGATATGTGAATGTATTTCCCTTCAACGTGTTATACATGCAATATGTATCGCCAATATAAACTATATTTTGGGAAACTTTTAATTATCTTCCATTATTCATACATATAAGTAGCCTATGCTTATAAATCAGGTGCAAGGTTATTGGAGGGAGGAGTCAGGCATGTGAAAATAGGTTGCTGCGCATGTTTCTGATAATTCCTGGTAGAGCCCACAAACTTTTCTTATAGTACATAAACTGTATGTAGATGTAGATGTAGATATCTCGTCCTGTAGATCCTGTGTTGAGCAGGGCTCAAGGATATAGAACACGTCAGATCAAAAAATACATGCATGTTATAACAATAATATAGGCCTACAGAAACTGTAAGCTGTCAAATTTATCCAAGCTGGAAATATTCCTCCAAATTGTAGAAGGTGTGAGTTATTAAAAATTCCTTGACAGCTGTTTTGAAAGGTTTGCTCTTTCTTTTAATACATAATAATTTAATGTTGTTTGGAAGCTTGTTATATATCTGTACTGCAGAATAATAAGCACCCTTCTGAAAGAGTTTTAACGAGTTATTTGGTCTGTGTAGATCATTCATCTTTCTGGTAGTACGTCCGTGTACACTAAAATTAGTTTGAAATTTATCAATATTATTCACTACATAACACATAACAGAGTATATATACTCCCCTGTAAGAGTGAGGACTTTTAATTTTTCAAATAGCGGTTTACAAGATTCCCTTTTTTTCTTTCCACATATTATTCTTATTGCCCGCTTTTGTAATCTAAATATTTTCTCCCTATGGGAAGAGTTGCCCCAGAATATGACCCGTACCTCATTACCGAGTGAAAATATGCAAAATATACCATAAGTAATGCATCCTGTTTTAATATATTATTCAAAATTCTTAAAGCAAAGCACGCTGAACTCAGTTTTGGACTTATCATTTCTATGTGTGTCTTCCAGTCAAGATTTTGGTCAATTTGCAGTCCTAAAAATTTTACATTGCTAATTTCTTGTATGATTTGTGTTCCATAATTAATTTCAAGATTTGAGATACATCTGTTTTTTGTTCTAAATTGTATAAAATGGGTCTTATCAATATTAAGTGTCATTTTATTAGCTAGAAACCATGTGTTTAACTCGTGAAAAGCCTTTGTAGCTATTCTTGATAAATGTTCTTGTGACGTTCCTGTTACAAGTACACTAGTATCATCTGCGAAGAGCAATACCTTTGATTCGTCACTTAAGTTATAGGGCAAGTCATTAATGAAAATTAAAAAGAGCAAAGGTCCTAGTATTGATCCCTGAGGTACCCCATTCTTAACAACCCCTAAGTTAGATTCATTTCCATTTATTATTACCTTTTGAGTTCTATCAGAAAGATATGATTTGAACCACTTAAGTGTTAAATTATCGAACCCATAATGATCCAATTTTTGAAGTAATATTTCATGATTTATACAGTCAAACGCTTTAGCTAAGTCGCAGAAAATTCCCAGAGCATATTTCTTTTTATCTAACGCTTCCAGTATTTCTGTAGTAAGTTGAAATGTGGCATTCTCAGTGGACATGCCACTTCTAAATCCAAACTGAGATGAAGTAAGAATGTCATTCAAATTAAGATAGTGTATTATGCGTTTGTACATGACTTTTTCAAAAACTTTTGAAAATGAGGTTAAGAGCGATATAGGTCTATAATTTGATGGTAGATTTTTGTCACCTTTTTTAAAGAGGGGCTTAACAATAGCATGCTTCAGTCTTTCTGGAAATATTCCATTTTCTAATGAACAATTGCATATGTGACTAAGAGGTTTACTGAGTTCCGATGAGCAGCTTTATAATAACTTATTACTTATCTCATCCCATCCAGACGAGCTTTTACTTTTGAGAGACTTGATTATATTGTGACAAAGCCAGAAAAGCCTAGAAGCTGATAGAAGAAGGACTCGGGCCGAAAGCGCTAGAATTAGATAAATCCAGAAAGGGACGGCCCTCTTATTGCTGATTGGGGCCGCGCGCCAACGGGTGCTGCCTACTCCCTGGCACGGCGCGGTGAGTGACGGTGCGTGCTCGTGGGAGGGGAGCCACGCGCTAAGGGCTGTGACGGCGCCCCGCGCGGACATTCTAGACCATGCGTGGGCGGGGCTCTGGAATATTCGTCGGGCCTATATATAGGGCGGCGAGCGAGCAGAGTCAGTCAGTCAAGGAGAGACAGTCAGTGAATGAATGAGAGTAACAGTGAGTTAGTAGCAGTCCGAGAGTAGCGGCGAGAGTCAGCGTCAGAGGGTGAACTAGCGACCAGAGGGACTGGTGAACGAGGGAGCTAGTGAACGGAAGAACTGGTGGACTGGACTGGGCTGAGACAGTGCCATCCCGGGGAACTCTGCGCGACGGGTGGATCGTACAGCGGCAACGAGGACTGTGGAGCTGACCGGCGCGACGTGGGATTATCTCGACTGGGAGTCCGCACAGTGTGTGCGAACGGAACATTGCTGTAATTAGGACTGAGCACAGTGAGAGTGAGCACTGAACAGGACAGTGAACTGGCGAATAGTCTGGAGTTTTCTGGCTGTATTGACAATTGTTGTAGGAAATAAAGAAACCTCCATCCTTCAATTATAAACTCGGTGTTCTGATTTTGAACCCCGACGAGCCCTTGTTACACTGGTGTCAGAAGTGGGATATAATTGAAGGAAGGCAAGATGGAGGAACGCATGATGGAGTTCATGTTAAAATCGTTAGGTACTTCAACTGAACGAAAAAATGGACCAACTGAATGACCGACTGAACGAGATAATGGACCAGCGATATGACCGACTGAACGAGGGAATGGACCAGCGGTACACCGAAACGAGAGAGGACCTAAGGGAAATTACAAGTGAAGGAAAGAACCTGCAGTTAAGCCCTAAGGGAGAACTCGAGCAGGAAGTGAAACCGGCCAAGGAAAGATCGAATGAACCGGGCAGCGGACTGGTGGCCGTGGAAAGTGAACCGGAGAGACCGGCCAAGGTGGAAGAAAAAGAAGGGCAGGAAGAGGACATGGCCATCACTGTACCACCAGCTACCGAAGGGGAAGATCACGCCCTGAGTAAACTACAGCGGGACGACGTGGACGAAGGACAGACACCGGGGGACGACGTGGATGTAGGAGAGATACCACGGGACGACGGGGATGTAGGAGAGACACCGCGGGACGACGTGGACAGAGCACAGACACCGCTGGACGACGTGGACGTAGGACGGGCACCGCGGGACGATGTGGACGCCGGAGAGACACCGCATGACGGCGTGGACGTGGGACAGACTCCGCGGGACGTCATGTCGGGTACGGGACCGACGTGGGACGAGGTAGCCAGTCGCGGCGCCATCTACGAAGGCTATGGGGCCCAGCAGGACGCCCTAGTGGTCAGGGACGGGGCCCTGAAAGGGAGCTGGGAGTCTGCGGATGAGAAGGCGACTACGGAACACCTAGTCCTTCCAAGAGCCGGAGTCAAGGAGGTCCTGAAGGAAGTCCACGCAGGAGCAACAGGCGACCGCTTGGGTGTGAACCGGATCCTCGACAAACATTGGTTGTACCAATGCAGTGACGTCGAGAGGTGGTGTCAACAATGCGACACCGGCGATGACAGCAGAGGGCCTAGAACTCGCAGCCGTGGGGCCATGAGGCAATACAACGTGGCAGGCCCATGCTCCATTACTGATGATGGAAATCAGTACCTGTTGTTGGCCATGGATTAGTTCACCAAGTGGCCAGAAGTCTACCGCATCGAACGACAGCCAAGAGTGAAGATGCTGGTAGTTCACCTGGACAGTCTGGCGGCATATCATGGGGCACTTCGGGACGAAGGCCCTTAAGGAGGGGGCAATGTGACAAAGCCAGAAAAGCCTAGAAGCTGATAGAAGAAGGACTCGGGCCGAAAGCGCTAGAATTAGATAAATCCAGAAAGGGACGACCCTCTTATTGGTGATTGGAGCCGTGCGCCGACGGGTGCGGCCTACTCCCTGGCACGGCGCGGTGAGTGACGGTGCGCGCTCGTGGGAGGGGCCAGAGGTGGAGCCACGCGCTAAGGGCTGTGACGGCGCCCCGCACGGACATTCTAGACCATGCGCGGGCGGGGCTCTGGAATATTCGTCGGGCCTATATATAGGGCGGCGAGCGAGCAGAGTCAGTCAGTCAAGGAGAGACAGTTAGTGAATGAATGAGAGTAACAGTGAGTTAGTAGCAGTCCGAGAGTAGCGGCGAGAGTCAGCGTCAGAGGGTGAACTAGCGACCGGAGGGACTGGTGAACGAGGGAGCTAGTGAACGGAAGAACTGGTGGACTGGACTGGGCTGAGACAGTGCCATCCCGGGGAACTCTGCGCGACGGGTGGATCGTACAGCGGCAGCGAGGACTGTGGAGCTGACCGGCGCGACGTGGGATTATCTCGACTGGGAGTCCGCACAGTGTGTGCGAACGGAACAGTGCTGTAATTAGGACTGAGCACAGTGAGAGTGAGCACTGAACAGGACAGTGAACTGGCGAATAGTCTGGAGTTTTCTGGCTGCATTGACAATTGTTGTAGGAAATAAAGAAACCTCCATCCTTCAATTATAAACTCGGTGTTCTGATTTTGAACCCCGACGAGCCCTTGTTACAATATTTTCAATTTCTTTGTGAGAAGTCAGGTTCAATTGAAAACTATGGTTCCAAACTGTAGATTTTGTTAGTAGGTCTACTGCCTTAATGTTAATATTATTTATAGGAATACATTTCTCTGCAATATTTATAAAGTGACTATTAAAAGCATTTGTAATGTCTGATAAATTATCTAGTTTTATGTCTTGGTATATTAATGATGTACAATCATTGTTTCCCTTTGTTCTCCCTGTTTCGTTTTTTATTATACTAGGAGGTGCCCGTGGCTTCGCCACGATAATTCTTTTAAAAATTAAAAATTAAGAGTATAATAATTATTAAATCATTATATTTATTAACACTTGCACGCGAATCATTCATAAACTAAGCCATTAATAATATTAATGAAACAGCTAAAATTCCTGCTTTAGAGTACATTCCACAACATGAAAGCGCCCCCTGGGAAAACTATATCAGAATCGATTATGCAATTCCAAAGGAACCTGTGAACATAATGCATATTGTTTCTCAGCTGTTTATTGACATGAATATGATGTGAATTTTATTTTATCAATTCAGTGTAATTTTCAGAAATTATATAGGCTAATGTTTCAAGGGAAGGAATGGTTTGTTTGGATTATTATTATCAGCGATATTTCAAGAGATAAAACCATCAATATTTTTACAGCTGTTGCCCCCGGCTTTGCCCGCCATTATTCATTGACTCCAGGATTTTTAAGAAAATTACACTGGTAGATTATTAAAAATGTTTGTGGTTCAGAGCTATGAAAATTGTAAGTAAAAATAAAATTAGAATATTTGTTCATTGTGTTCATTTCACTTAGGCCTTATATAAGAAAGAAACGGGTTTCCTTCCTAATTTTGTAGTCGTCATGAAAGTTTAGACTGCGAGAGACGGACATCGCCGAGTATACCCGATGTCTCACGAAGCGGGCGAGCAAGCACGCTATTTAGGGCCGTTGAATTGTATAAGAGTAGATTCCATACAGTCTTAACTTTATTATTTGATTTATCAATTACTTGTGAAAAATGCCTACTTTTTGCTTCTTTGATTACTTTCTTCAGTATGTTGCAATACTTTTTATAGTATTCCTTATGAGTTTGGTTGTTACTGGTTCTATATTTTAGGTAGAGCTCTCTTTTGTTTGCACATGATATTTTAATACCAGCAGTTAACCATGTGTTATTCCTTGAATTAGGTAAATTAGCAGTTTTCTTTTTTGGAAAATTTGCCTAAAATGTCGTGACACTATGTTTAGGAATTCACTTAATTTACTATCTACTTTGTCATAGGATAACATAGATTCCCAGTTTTCATTCGCAAGATCTTGTTTGAAATTTAAAATTGAATCGTCATTCATTACTCTAGTCATATTACTATGAGCATGTTTACTGTTCGAATTTACTTTAATGTTTACTGCTTTTGAGAACACATGGAACAGAAGAATGACAATCAGAACATGAATTCTTGCTTTGGGAATGCGTGTGGAGAAAGAGCGCATGCGTGAACGATGTATTCATGGTTTCTGAATGCTTTGGGAACAAACCTATTGTTTGGTGCAAGGGTCCTTTGTATTATTGAGTGGAAGGGGAGCTTGGGGGCGACAAGTATTACCCTTATGCCTTATGTTTTTCAGAAACACCAAAAATGACCATATTTGAGGTTGTAATGTGTCGGGGAAAAATAGTTTTAGGTCGCACACTAGGCTCCTCCCACAAACCCACTAACGGGACCCCCCTGGGAAGGAGGGGTTTAGGGTTTCAAGTGTTGCCTACTAGATGTCTCGCTACTAGCAACGCCAACTATTAAAAAGGTGAAAACTGGGAGCCCATTCAACTCACTAATGGGACCTGGGTGGGAAGGAGGGGTTTAGGGTGAAGAGTATTTTAAACAATGAAATACCTCTAGGAGGCATTAGTGGAACTACTAACAGTGTTGAAAATGGGGATTTTTTTTTTCTCTTCTCTTCTCTTCCTCTTTCTCCTCTTTCCTCCCTACTCTCACTTATTCTTTGCCTACTTATTTGGGACCTATTCTTATCATACAAATTCACACACCAAGTGGGACTTGAACATGGGACCACTAGCATCAAACCCAGTAGTCTTAACCACTACGCTATCGAGTGATTGTTGCAGAGTGAAGTGAAAATTCATCTATTTAAGTTTGGAGAGCTACATGAATTAGCGGAGATTAATAATTTCTTATTAATTGCTGAGGGTGAAAGACAACTTTAGGTCGTGCACCAGGCAAGCTCTGCCCACCGGCTGCTTCCTCTTGCTTCCAAGCTTTGCACACGCACATGCCTTATTTCCCCAATCCTAGCTGTGAAGCTGCTGAATGCCAACACTGCAGCTCATCATAATTATGCATAAAAATATACAAAATCACAGCATTATGGAAATGACCCTTGCATCATATAAAAAATACACAGAATAAAAAAATATTACAAAAATGACCCTTGCTCCATATAAAAAATACACAGAATAAAACAATATTATGAAAATGACCCTTGCACCATATCAAAAATACAAAAAATAAAATAATAGACCTATATTATGAAAATGACCCTTGCACCATATCAATGACAAATAAAACAAAATATTATGAAAAATACACAGAATAAAAAAATATTTAAAAAATGACTCTCGCACCCTTCTCTTTTCAGAGCCAACATACTACTTCACGAATATAAAAAACAACACTTGCACAAAAATAGTTATTTCTCATGTATTAAAGCTCTCTAAACTTAGATACCGGTAGATGAATTTTCCCTTTGCCATCAGCAATCGCTCGTGCTGTAGTGGTTAAGGATGCTGGTTACAGTGCTAGCGGTCACGAGTTTGTATACCAGTCAATCCAAAATTTACGGTTAGGAATAGGTCCCAAGTAGGTAGGGCGAGGAGAAAGGGAGGAAGAGGATGGAAAAGGTGGAGAAGAAGAGAATAAAGAAGAAATAAATTATTACATTTTTTCCCAGTTTCACCTTTTGAAACAATAGATGGTGTTGGTAGTAGCCTAGTTCAAATAGAGAGACACCTAGTAGGCAATGTTTTAAGTTACTCCCCACCCTAAACCCCTCCTTCCCGGGCAGGTCCCATTAGGAAGTTGGTGGGAGGAGCCTAGTGCACGACATAATATTATTTTTTTCTCTTCCTGAGTATTGGTAAAGAGGCTCTGATGATGATTTGGTACAAGGGTTATTTTCATATTGTAGTAATTAGTGTATATGTTTTGGTGGGTGGAGTGAGTAGTGCACTGTAACATTGAACTGCAGTGCCGGCACGGAAAGGCTGGTGGCTAGGGAAAGCAGGCCAGTGCCATAACAACGCATGGGCGGAGCTTAAGGGGCCCAAGGTATCAAAAAACTTGCAGACTATTTTTATGTTAAGCATTTATCTTGAAAAGTAAGGCAAGTGACACCCGCATGTGGCTTAAATGTCAAAGAGCTAATGTCACTATGACATAGAGCCACAAGCAATCATCAGAGATAGGCCTCTAACACACTAGTAGCAATAGATAGCCATGGTCCAATGCCAGTCAACAATTTCGGGTAAAAATTTGTCTTTGTGATATAGCCTATGACATATTTTAAAAACTTGTGAAAATTTATCCAATGAAATTTATCATATGCCTAAAGAAAATAACTGATTCTTACATGCTATCATATGGGAAAATTTCTGGAATTTTGAGTTATAATGCTTCAGTAGGCCTACATACTAGTAAAAAATTTATAGAGAGTTTGAAAGTTCATGTCATAAGATTACGGTATACCACTTTTCTTATTTTCCTTCTGGAAGTCCATGTGAACGATCATTAGAGGCATTTCATTGTAGCCTACTTAAAAATCTTATGCTGTAATAATGACAAAGATTGGTTTCAACACTGTGCAAACTGATCAACCATTTGATCAGTTTAATGACGTAAGTGGCTCCAATAAAATTAATGGTACAGGAACCGTCCCCTCCTATAATAAATTTGCCACATGCAATACATGCAGACCAGCCTCTTACCTAGATGGAATTGTGCAAACGTGCATTCAAAAAAATTAAATCTCAAGCTGAGAAAAGAAAGTTCAAGCAAAATGCTACAGATGCAAATGGTTTCCTAAATTACTGGATGAAATTTTGATCAGGGACACAACATTGTCTTCAGTACTTCAGAGTCAGTATTCTCGGATGGAGATTCTTTTCAAAGAACCAGGGTCTTACTTACTCAATGGCAGTAGACAATTCCTAAGCAAGCTAAAGGAATATTATGTATTTTATAGAACCCGAAGGTTCATTGCCACGCTTACCTGAGCCTGCCATTCAACCTTATTCTGTGCTAACGCCATCCAACCATCCCTCTCAAATCCTACTTCTCTTAAATCTATCCTAATATTGTCCTACGTCTAGATCTTCCACGTTGTCTTTTCCTTTCGGGTCTCCCAGTCAGTATTTTTGAGATATGTCTTTCATCCCCCATGCATGCAACATGTTCAGCCCATTTCATCCTCTGTGATTTAATCACCCTTACTATATTCAGTGACGAGTAAAGGTTATGAAGCTCATCATTATGCAGTTTTCTCCAGTCCCCATTTTCATCTCTATCGTTTGTAAATTCGAGGATCACTCCTTTCAAATACAGGGTGTAAAAACCAGAAAGATCATGGGTAGATAGGCCTACCACAAGCAGTTACTTTGTCCCTACAAGGTATTGCAAAATCATGAAACTCTTACCTCAGAATAACAAGAATAACTTAGGTTATAAAATGTATGCTAGGTATGAGTATGTCAGTGCGAAAACAGTGTATATGTGTGGATGTATGATCAAGAGATTTTGCATGAATGCCAATTCTGAAAACTGGGTTCCGTAATAAAGTGTAAGCAAACCCGACAAGCCTTACTCTGTTTCACCCAGATATGAAGTAATGTGTCAGGAAGTGTGGTGTGTTTGCTTTATTGTGTAATAAGTAGGCCTCGGATTCATATGCACTAAAAAGCTTGAATATATGCATGCATTTATGCACCAAAAAGTGGAAAACATTCACCAAAAATGGTCTTAGTTTCTGTAAAAAAATAATTGTACAGTTATATTTGCCACATAAATATATTGCTAATATTTTAATCCCTACCAAATAGTTAATTATTCTTCAAATAAGCATGCAATTATGCACAAAAAATATGGAAAAAATAAATTTGCATTTATAAAACGTGTAATTTTACTCATTCTCCTACTTACATAATTCATTTGCCGAAAGTAGCATCACAATAGGCAACTAGTAGTCTTTCAATGTTTTCTGGAGACGAACTATGCCTATTGTCCGTCAAAATGAGTTTATATGCAGAGAATGATCTTTCTACATCAACTGAAGTGATTGGGCAGTATACATTGGTGCCAAACGTTCGGAACATTCATCTGGCAAACATACCCTATTTCCATTTGTAAATCCCACTACCACCCCGTAGCCAGGTAGATATTTATAGCGGTAAAACTAAAATGCTGTTACTCAGAAAGTTGCAAATAGAAACTTGGAAGAGATGTCCAAAGCATGTTTTGAGAGAGATTCTTAAAATTGTCCTAAATTTCAACCATATATACAGAATTATGATTCTATGTTTAGAATATGCAATAACGCCAGTAACTATCCAAATATGCATTTGCATATGCACATATGCATTTTGAAAAAATCCGAGCCCTAGTAATAAGCTGGTTACAGAAACTTAAGCAGACGTAACAAACCTTACTTTGTGTATCTTATCTCGGTGAAATATTTAAAGCCAATACTCCCATTTATAATTATACAAGTATGCACTCATATGACAATGTAAGTTAACTTTACGAGCCTTACTGTTCATATGCATATAAAAGAAAAGTAATCAAATTTATCAATTAATGAAAATTATGGTAGGCACAACAGACCTAAATCATGTGAAATCCCACAAGATGAATGACCAGTGACTCAGAGAAATAAGATCTCTGGAAACATTCCAATGGTACAGTAATATAAAGCAGGTTTATTTGAATTTTTGCACAGTTTTGAGTAAGTGATCTGTTTTAATGCATTGCTGAATTAAGTCTGATAAAATCTTGCCAAGAGGAGAGAGAGATTCAGAGTTTGCTAATCATGTTTTTCCTTTCAAGTGATTAACAGCGGAATAACTTCTGTGAATAAAGTGATAATTAACAATAAAACTTTGAAGGTTCTCCTGACGAATACATTGTAGAAACTGTCCTCGGGTTTCCAGTCGAGTAGTAAGATAATTACATTCTGAGCTTTTGGCGACTGTTGCTGAACATTGTCTCGACATGGACCATAAGGTGGACTACCTCAACAGCGGTAGGGCCTACTGGCTTCTACCACGGGCTTATGGGACCGTCTCACCAAAGAAGCCTTTCACATCAGACTGAACCCCAATAACATCAATAGAGATGGAGGGTTCCAATTGGCCGCTTCCTGGCAACCTGCTATTTCTCTGGTCCAATCATGGAAGGAGTGATCATTTACTTCCACCGACCAATCAGGATCCACGACTGCATCTGACTAGTCCTACCATGGGTATATATAAAACGCCATAACCTCTGGATCTCACTTCTCCGAAGATGACAACACAGACAGTCGCCGGAAGGTCAGAATTTAATTCTCTTACTACCCGACTGGAAACCCGAGAACTGTTTCTACATTGATAATTAACAGTTTATAATAAACAAGTGAAACCAGTGACTCCTGATGGTACTGTTGTACCTCCATTTCTGCTGTGTAAAAATAACTGAATGCATTCAGGGAATGTGTGATAGTTTGTATTTGTTTTCCAGGAGGAGCAGCTGCTAGTTCGAGATTGTTTGAGACTTGTAAAAGTCAAGTTGTCTGAACCTTCTATTAAGTGTTCTGTTGTGTCTCGATGCCTTGCTTTCTGTGTCTTCGCTGAGCTGTCAGGACACCGAGCAGAGTTTGCTCACATCCATGCAGTCAAACAGGCTCAGAATGGATCTCTGACTGAGAAGAAAATAGGTAACTTATTTCAGAAATTGTC
This sequence comes from Ectobius pallidus, assembly GCA_964059195.1. Lineage (NCBI taxonomy): Eukaryota > Metazoa > Arthropoda > Insecta > Blattodea > Ectobiidae > Ectobius > Ectobius pallidus. Next base: position 176,820,861 of record CAXKWD010000004.1, on the reverse strand, counting down.
TTTATTGAATGTAACACTGCCTATCTTTAAGGAAATTGCTAGGTCAATAAGTGTAGGTACTACAGTGAGCCCCACGCAAGAGTGGCCAATGATGCGGGTTTCTGCATAGCGGCGGGCACAGCTCCAACTTCCGAGCAGTCGGGTGAAATATCTACGCAAATAAAGCCGTGATCAGTGTAATGATTAAGGTTCTAACATTTACAGTTAAAATTACAATGAAAATAACCAAGTACCTCATCACAAGATATGTTGGAAATGTTCTCCTCTTGCATCCACACAATACTGGCACCTTTTTAGGAAATTTTCTTTCACGGCATAAGTTCAACTTCCGAGGTAGAGTTAATTTCTCTTGTGATATTGTCTTTAAGTTCTTCTAATGTATGGGAAATTGACCTATACACTTTATTTTTCAAGTTTCCCCATAAATAATATTCACATACTGTTAGAAGAAGAACTTAAAGACAATATCACACAGATCTATCACAACAGAATTTCCTAAAAAGGTGCCAATATTGTGTGGATGCAAGAGGAGAACATTTCTAACATCTCTTGTGATGAGGTATGTGGTTATTTTCATTGTAATTTTAACTGTAAATGTGAGAACCTGAATCATTACACTGTTCGCGGCTTTGTTTGCATACATATTTCACCCGATCGCACGGGAGTTGTAGCTGTGCCCGCCGCAACGTAGAAACCCGCGTCATTGGCCAACTCTTGTGTGGGACTCACTGTATAAGGTGCAGAAAAGTATTGTGATGGACCAATTACACTTTAATGGTAATACAGAAGACTCGTGCTTTGAGTGGGGGATTTCTATACTAGTGCTGCCAATAGATGGGATCACAGCAGCCAAATATCTTCCTGCTATCGATTGGAGTCTTTCTGAATTTAGATGTAATTGAAGAGTTGTTTCAATGAAAAATATGTATTTTGGCACAGTTTGAGCTGTATATTACTGCAAAAGCATAAAACCAGTTAGAAGTCTTATTTTTCACATTTCCAAAGCAACTTTCCTGCATGCAGCTATGACCTCTAGTACTTACCTCTCAGTTTTATTTTCTACCACACATTATTTGTCTATATTAACGGCATTGTAAGAAAGCTACTATTATTCCAGACTGAACAGATATCTAGACATAGATATTAAAAAACAAAAAGTCTCATTTATACTGGATCGTTCCATTAAAAAATTAAACTGATTATTTTGGTGTGATTTTTTTGCAGTCATGTTGGCAAAAAACTAGTCTATCACATTTCAGTGTTAGAAATTATGTAATTATTGTAAGTTTTGATTCTATTGCTTTTTGAAGTTTGATAAAAATTAGTGGAAAACAAGGGGGGGGGGAATTTTGTAATGCGAGTCACATCAATTTTTTGTAAAGAAAGGCCTATTTTTGGGTGGATTATTTATTTATTTATATTGCAACATGAATTGATGTTAGTTGTATGTTATGTCAAAAAATTAAGTCTCTAGTTATAGTAGAAGAGCAGATATAGCATACACGCTACCCATAGTTGGCACAAGCTCTGTCTGAGACAACTGAAAATTTTGTCCCTGTAATACAACCTCTTATTCTACACAAAATGTAAAGTGAGAAAATGATATTCTCCATGCCCAGGGTAGAGAAAGTTATGTGATGCATCACACCCGATATTTGTGTGGATTTCAGTCTCCATTGTCGATTTATAGAAATGAACTGGGGCAGCCTGCCCTTATGTGCTCATGCGCTACAGCACATAAAAAGTAAGGGGAAAATAAAATATTTAAAAATACCACAACAAAAAAAAATGTTTTAATGTAATAGCTACGGTATGATTCCACAATTTATAAGTCCATAGGAAAAAACCCTAATGGTTTTATTACCATGTCGATTGACCGGGACTAGAGTAATGACCAATTGACCGTCGCATGCTCTTTAAATACCAAATTTGCATCAGTTGGTAGAACTTACCTCGACCACCCTCCAAATCTGTAATACAACCGAATCATTCCCAGCTACTGTCTAGACTTGTATGCTGCCGCTAAATCCTATGTAATACCCATCACGAGGGTCCGGATTCTGATGACCTAAAATTGTTTGAAAGATGACCTATAAAATGACCTTAAATTTTAAAGAAAATGACTTAATAATTATAAAAAATTACATAAAAACTGATATTTTATTTAAAAAATTATTATTGTAAACACAAAGTTATAGACTAATTTGTACATAATAGTAAAAATTGCAAATAACTGTAATGTTGAGAATGTTCTTTTCTCATGGAAATTTATACTGGCACTGAGGCACTGGCAAGTCAAAATTCACCATTTCCTTTTGTGGTCTGCCAGATTATATTGTTTATAATATATAATTCAAAATTTTGGCGTTACTTTATTTTCATTTCTGACTGAGATATGACAACACTTTAACGCCAAATTTTTCCTTCTTGCATTAAACAAACAACACTTCAAAGACAGCACCGCTAGTGACAAAAACATTTAATACACTCAATGTAAATACATGAACATGACTAAATAAAGAAGAAAATGACACGAAAATGACAAAATAATGACCTAAAATTGAAATAAATGCCCTAAAAATATAAAATTGCAAAAAAAATGACAAAAAACGACCTAATAAAAATGTATTTCTGTAATCTAGAGGCCATGATTAGGATTTATGTACAAGTTGTCAATGTCTATGCAACATCAATAAAAAGATGAAGTTGTCAATGTCTATGCAGCATCAATAAAAAGATGACATGTCATTAGAATTCGGGCTCAGCCCATCACGGTCACAGATTGCTGACCACTGCAGTGACCAAATCTAAAATGTGTTTCATGTACTTCATGGCAGGTTACTTGGCATGTGCTTTCTTCCTGACCTCTACTGATCCGCTGTGTGTGCTGTTGGTGAATACCATTGCTAGAGACCTCATGAGTAAGAACATGTTCGTAGTTGCCATGGCACTGTCCGCCACCTGCCACCTCGTTCCATGTGATCAAACAACTGGAGTCCTCGGTATACTAGAAGAGAAGCTCAAGCACACAAATGTGAGTAGCCTTAAATTTTAACATTCCCTCTTTAAAGAGTTCTACAGTGCGTCTCAGACAGTTTGCACCCACTTGCCGCGCGCCGTGCTTCTCTTTTGATGACTCAACACTTCCCGTCCCCGCAGATAAGTCAACAATTGCCGCATAGCCTGCAGTTGAGCATTGTTCTCGTCCACAGTGCAGCAGAGGATATTTATGTATGATAATTACGTGAAAACAGAAGAGCAATTAATGAGTGTTAACCGGAATTTCCTATCACGATGCCAAAAATGTGTGGATGTAGGAGGAGGACACTTCCAGCATCTCCTGTAATAAGGTAGGTGCCTATTTTCGTTATTTTCAAACTTATTTCATTTATTTTCATTGTCACGCACAGACAAGTCAGTCAACTGCCGAGCAGTTCCTTGGCCGCATACTGGCATACTGGAGATAGGAGCGTCATCTGGGGGGAACCCAACGCATGGCACGGGAGGTGCAATCTGTCTGAGATTCACTTATATATTTTGAGAATTTACAAATATTTACCCGATAATAATGGATTTTGAAACTGATGAAACAAATGTAACTTAACAGACACAGAAGAAGAAAGCCACTTTTTACTTCCTCTGCCCGTACCATAGGTAGAGAAAATATTGTATTCGACCCCCAAATTCAAAGTTGAGTTTTTAACATAAATACACATTTTGAGGTCCCCTGAACCCAAAAATACTATTTTCGGAATCATGTGTCTGTGTGTGTGTGTGTCGGGGTGGATGTCTGTGAACAGCCTAGCTCCAGGACGGAAAATTGTAAGAAAACAACATTTTGTATTTGGGGCAGGACCTTCTGAAGATGTGACCTGAAGATTGGCAACAAGTTTCTCTTATTTTTAAGGGGACTTTGCTTGAAGAAATTTTAGTTTTTCACAATTTTCTTTAAATTTTGCACATGAGTTGCTTATACTAAGGTCTAAAACTTTTATTTGAAACATTTTTTCCAAAAAATTCTCTGAAGGGTAGTTATAAGCCACTCCAAATAAATGCTCTCTTTGCAATATGGCCTCTTCTAACAGAAAATCATACGAAAACAAAATTTTTCTTTTGGGTTAGGTATCTTTTGGGGATGTGACATGAAGACTGGCGACGACTTTCTCTTATTTTTAAGGGACTTTACATGAAGAAAATTTTGTTTGTCGCGATTTTCTCAAAAACAGCTGTGTACTAAGAGGCTAACTTTTATTTGGGCAGAGGGAGTTATGTGAATTTCACATCAGATTTTTTAATAGATCTATTGAGTCCAAATGACTCGACAGCGCAGAGGATATCACTTTTTGCAAATAGTCCTATCCAGAATAGATGAGATTTATTGATTTCGGCATACACTCGTGGTACATTGATATAATACTAACCTTGATCAATTTAACTTCTGCATATTTCAGTTTTCTTAACTTTGTTCAGTCACACTGTGTCTACATGTCATAATTATACGATGGATGATGCATGAGTCATGGCAAAATTTTTAATTTTCGAAAATGTGATATCATTTTGAAATGTTGAAATATACAGATGATGAAAGGGTAGAGTAAGGGTACTAGTTGTGTGATAGGGTAGGAGCAGACACCCATAACCATGCATGTCTGCTCCCTATTCTATCCTACATCTAGTACCCATAAGCTGCATCATACATACATTCTATACCCTGCCCTTTCGTTTGTATATTTCAACATTTTCAAAAAAATTAAAAAGTTGCCATGGCTTATTTAATTGCTATGGCAGTGATCATGGGATTTTTCATATTTTCGAGTTTAATTACTTTGTAGAACAAGTAAAGCTTTATAAAGTTAAACTTAACAAAGTATGACTTTAAAGAAGACTATGAATACGAAAATCATATAAGTCGACTTGTCCAGTAAGCTTAGCTTTATTAAGTCACTGACTGTGAATACCAGCCTTAGACCTATTTTTAAGTAATTTTAATTCCTGTGGCTTATATGTTTTCTGAATATACATTGTTGTGTTGCAGGAATTTATTAGAAGCAAAGCTGTGATTGCACTACACCACTTGTTGCGCACTTCCCCTCAGCTGTGTTACCATTACATGAGGCCAGTCAAACTTCTCTTGGGTGACAAAGATCCAGCAGTTGTCGCACAAGTACTGCAGTTGTTATTGCAAGTTGCAGAGGTGAGGCTGCCCTCCATGTTACCTAACCTGTCTGGTAGTCACTTGACTTCAGAAAATTGTATCTCACTTGAAGCTTTTCTTATTAACATTTTGAACCCGATCATGGTAGTACTACCTTCAGCATTTAAATAGTCTTTAGTCCGGCTTTGGTAGTACAAGGGTTTCATTTTTCAACCTCCATTGGGGCATAAAATGAAAACCACAGTGAAAATCAAAACTGTTTTATTTGGAACATTTAGGTACACCTTCTAGCTACTTCTCTACATAGTTGTGCTCTGATTGAGACATTTGTCGAAGCGTGGTGCAACTTTCAAATACCCTCTTCATAGAAGCTTGCAACTAGCGTATTGAGAAGGGTCTTCACTGCATTTTGAAGTGTTTTGAAATTCTTCGTTGGTGTGGAAGCCAGATCTTGGGTTTGTTCGGAAAATTTGTGTGTATCCATTGTTTGCATTGTTCTTTTGATTCTGGATTGTCGTAACGAATGCATGTTTCATCCCCCGTCACGATGGATTTCAAAAACTCGTTCCTGTGCCGAGTGACTTTCATCTTTTTTGGCAGCTGAAGAAAGATCTGGAAGGACAGTGCTTCCACACCTATGAAGAATTTCAAAACACTTCAAAATGTCATGAAGGCCCTTCTCAATATGCTGGCGGCAAGCTTCTATGAAAGAGGGTAAAGTTGCAGCACGCTTCAACAAATGTCTCCATCGGAGTGAGACTATGTAGAGAAGTATCTAGAAGGTTTACCTAAATGTTCCAAATAAAACAGTTTTGATTTTCACTGTGGTTTTCATTTTATGCCCCATCGGAGGTTGAAAAAAAATAGCTCTCATACCACCAGCATGCAGTCGTGTGAGTTTAGGATTTTATTAAAAAAAAATACCTACATTATTGACATGAAGGTTGTGACATTGGAAAGATCAACACTTATAGATTAGCTGGTAAAAACTGGAGTGCAGTAATGTAGCATGCTGAAGAGTAGTGCCACTACACTAACTTCATTGTATGATTAACACATGATGACAAAACCAGCTCAAGCGTACAATATTTATGAGGTCTGATGTCAGCACTTTTATCATGAAAAGAATCACATATCCCCTCAATTCAGCTTGAAAATATCTCTCATTTGGTTACATGTTCGTAATTCCTATGCAATGAATGTGCTGGGAGCTAGTGATGGCTGCGGCCATGTTCAAATATGTCCTTTCTCGAGACCTCTTACCCAGACAAATTATAAAAATTCTAAACGATTCTTTCATTTGACAAAATTTCTAATTTACTTCTAAAAATGTAATTGATAGAATTTGTTTAAAAAACCCCTAACATCCCGTCAGCAGACAGTTGAAGATATATTTAAGTGGCACCGGCTGCAAAGTGTTAAATCACTTTTGTATTTCTTGGAATGCAGAACTATGTCCTCATCCAATTAGCTAAAGTCAGATAACGCTGTTAGCATAAAAAGTAATAAGCAAGTTGTCAGTAAATTGCCCTAGTCAGTTTACAAGATTTTATTTTAAGGCTAGTTTCGTAACTATTTTTTACTTGTTATATGTGAGATGTCTAGGTGATACTGAATTACTACACTAATCATTCTCGGCTGATCCAACTTTATATGAAACTAACGCGGTAATTTCAAGGTTATGTATGTGCTGTGCTTATTAGCATTTTGTAAAGTGAAGCAAGGTCAGGGTGACCAGGCGTCCAGCTTTTGGAGGACACATCCCTTTTTAACACATCCTCCAGACATTAAAAAAATTCCCAAATTGTCCGGCATTTTAGATCAATGCTTTTTATACTGTTTGTTATGTTTACTGCCTTCTTCACTATTATTATTAATACGAAACTAGTACTTCAATCGTAGGTCAACGTGTTGATTTCTTCCTGTTACACATATATGTTGTGATTTTCGGAAGACTAATGGCATATCAGTAATGCACATTGTGTGCATTTATCTTTATTATTCATTGCTAATTCTGGAATCAATTTTCAGTGTACAAATTAAATAGATTCCTTCCTATATCCGTCAATAATAATTGCATGTTAAGTATAATTTCAAAGATATCTCTTGTGTTGTATTGTTTATTATTATGTAAAGGACAGACCAACAGTACTAAAGGAAATTTCAGGTTGCGAGAAATATGCCAGTTAGACCTAATGTTAAAGCACTTAATAAACAGTAATGGCATATCTTGTTGAATAAATAAATAAAATGTTAACATTTTTCTTGTAGTAAGAATTTTTTTGCCAGATATCTTACACAAGAACCTAAGAACGATAAATATTGATTTTAACGGTATGTCCTCTAAGGAAATATCTTCCATTTTCATACATTTATTCCTCTATATTTTCAGCACCTGGTCACTCTGTGATAATATATCTTGATTTGTGAAATATCATGATTTTTATGCAGTCCAAACATATTTATGCGATTTCAGTTATTTGAATTTGGGTAAGGTGAAATGTGTGGCTACATTGGATTTTGTTTTGAAGGAAATATGTGTAATTTAACAAAATCACTTCCATGAAAGTAGTTACAATACAAAGTTTCTTCATATAAACTAGCCTTTTTCAAAATTTCTTTGGCATAAAAAATTCTTACAAGGTTACTGAGATGTTGTCTGTACTGCATTATATGAATGTTTCTATTGTATCAATAATGTCTTATTCTTGTTCACTAAAACATAAGTTTTGTGTCAAGAACTGCCATATTAGGACATGTGAAACATAATGACACTGAAAACTGGCACAACCACAGGCTGGAAGTGTTTATACTCTGTCATATCATACATTATTAATTGTTATCCATTCTCCTAAAATTCAGCTCTTTTATATATACTGTATTTTTTTTAACTATAACTCGCTCCAGACCATATGATGCACTTCATTCTGTATGTAAATGACTTGTGCCAAACACACGACACACAAATAATTTCTTATGCTGATGACACCACATTATTATGCTGTGGGGAAGATATCAATATTTTAAAAATAAATTTGTTACATGCAGTTGAATATTTACTAGATTTTTTTAAGCAAAACAACCTAAAATGTAATATGAGTAAAACAAAAGTAATACAGTTTTTTCAGGGAAGCAAAACATTACAAGAGAAACTAGATATTCAGATTGAGAGTTCCAAAATTGAAGAAGTATACGAATATAAATTTTTAGGAATCAATGTTGATAGTAGATTAACTTGGGCTAAGCACATAGACAAATTATGTAATACTGTTAGTAAATCAATATACTTGCTAATTTACTTTAAATCAATAGTTGACAAAAAAATGTTTGAAACTAATATATTATGGAGTCATATACCCACATATAATATACGGCATAGAACTGTGGGGTGGTGCAGCAAAGACATATACACAAAGATTATTTATTCTACAAAAGAAGTGTATAAGAATAATATATAACCTTGCACCTAGAGAATCATGTAGGGATGTATTTATTCTGAACAATATGCTAACTATATACTCATTATATGTATATCGTGTAATTATGTTTATTACTGAAAGACAACCAATAAAAAATAATGAAATTCATCAATACAATACCAGAAATAAAGAAGACTATCACAAGACAATACATACCAAACAAATATCAAATAAAGATGTCAGTGTGATAGGAGTTAAACTGTACAACAAATTACCAACAACATTAAAATCACTATCTGGCACAACTTTCAAACGCCAACTTAAAAAATTTCTTATTAATAAATGCTTGTATAATATTGAAGAATTGTAAAAATAATTAATAACGATAAGTTGCTACAACAGATAGAATTGTCATATAACTGCAAAAAAATGATAATAGAATTAATGATAAATGTAAGGTTAATCTGACTAATTTTGTATACTGAATTGTCATGTAGCTACCTGACATAGCTACCAGCACTAGTGATCTAATGTTTTATTGTATTATATTGTAATTGTTTTTTATTGTATTATATTGTAAGTTAATGATGAAGCTGAAATGCTACTTATAACTACCAGCACTATTGTTCTAACATTTTTATTATATTATATTGTAATTGTTTTTTATTGTAGTATATTGTAATTTAATGACGAAGCTGAAATTCTTAAGGAATCTACAGCTAATAATAAACTGAAACTGAAACTTTGGTTTTATGATGAAAATTTAAGGAAAAAATTGTGATTCTAAATTCATTGCATACACAAATCATGTCTTTCTTCAATGGATTCAGTGCAAATCGCTTTCAGTGTTCAATGTCAGGCTGTTTAGAGGTCATTGCCTTCATTTAGACCACCTCACAGAGGCAACTACTTTTCTATGAAAGAACTCAACATTTCTTTCTTTTCAACTTGTATACCTGGCTTCCCACTAACCTCATTTTACCGATTGTGGCAAGTGTGCTGATGAACAGTCTGTTGTGCCAAAATTTGCAAGTAATCCTTACAACTCCATCTTTATGATTATGGTATTACAGACAATATTCACTGTAATTTTAATTATTTTTTAGTTTACTTTGCACCATTAGATGCACCCAACTTTCAAGACTCTGTTTTGAAGGTAAAAAAGTGTGTCTTACGGTCCAAAAAATACGGTATACAAGGACAATGTTTGCAAAACACTCTTTCCTTAGACAGTGTGTTGTAAACTGAAATTTATCTTATTATGCTCCCCTCCAATATATTATTGTAATGATTACAGAATGACACAGATCTAGTGGGGGATATAGTTTCTGCTGTAATACAGATTCAGAACCAAATACTGGATGGTAAACTTCCGTCAGACTACATGTATCGAGGTTTGCCTGCACCATGGATGCAGATATCCATCATGAGGTGAGTTACAAGTTACATATCTCCTCCCATTACATGTTTTCCCCATACATCTTCCAACACTGGCTTATAGAAAATACCTTTTACAGTATTAAGGAATTATTGAATTATTCTGTTAATATTTTTCTATAGTGTACATACAGTGAGTTCCATGCAAGAGTTGGCCAATCATGCGGGTTTCTGCATTGCGGCGGCCCCTGCTCTAACTCCCAAGCAATCGGGTGACATATCTACACAAATAAAGCCGCTAACAGTGTAATGGTTCAGGTTCTCACATTTACAGTTCGAATTACAATGAAAATAACCACGTACCTCATCACAACAGATGTTGGAAATGTCCTCCTCTTGCATCCACACAACGCTGGCATCTTTTCAGGAAATTTTCTGTCACGCACATAAGTTCAGCTTCCGAGATAGAGTTAATTTCTCTTGTGATATTATCTTTAAGTTCTTCTAACAGTATGTGACAATTATTTATGGGGAAACTTGAAAAATAAAGTGTATAGGTCAATTTCCCATACATTAGCAGCTTTATTTGCATAGATATTTCACCCGATCACTCGGGAGGTAGAGCTGTGGCCATCACTTCACAGAAACCTGCATGGTTGGCCAACTCTTGCATGGAACTCGCTGTACTTACTTACTCAATGGCAATAGGCAATTCCTAAGCAAGCTTATTATGTATATATATAATACTTATTATAGATATATACGAAGCAAGGCTATAGTTTTTATTTTTCATATTAATTTTGATTTACATTCTTTACTTTGTACTTGTGTAGTTAGTTTTTACAGTGTGTTCCATGCCATTAGCCCAGAGTGTATGCAGACATGTGCATGACACTACCCACCACCCATACTCTTGGTCACAATGCGGTTCTTCAGTCTAGTTACCATGTTATTGTGTTAGAATGTGTTTCAGTGTTTTGTTAACAAAAGACACCAACGTTACAACATATAACCTTTATAGTGCATTTGTTTTTCATAAAGCGCATTGAAAGTTCATAAGATCTCTGCATTCCAGTTCCAGACAGAAGCACTGCAGTCAGTACTTTTCTTTATTTAAATCTTTTTATATACATATCTTCTTCTAAAACTATTGTATTGTATAATAATTATATAAGAGTTGAATTTTACCTGTACTAGTTTCGGTGCCTTCACTACCATTGTCAACAGCTATACTTCAACTGCATGGCACCCTCCCACAGACGTGGTACAGACTTTGAAATAAGGTCCTCATTGGTCGGGATATCAAAGTTCATCAGTTGGTTCCCCTTCTTGTGAACAAAAATCCTTTCCCAGACTGAAAGTTCCTTGTGTCCATGGACACATTTTAGTAGTTCTGGATCCCTGTCAACTTCATGTCCATCATCCCAAAAGTGTGCCGCTACCGCTACATACAATTTAATATTGTATTGTACTTTTTTATGTTTCTGTCTGTTCCCTTCATTGTGTAATTGTCATATTGTCTGTGTTTATTGTTTTTTTTTCTTTCTTCTTTCTGTTTTTGGTTTTAGTATTAGTTTAAATATGTTTGATGTTACTTTAAATATTTGATATTGTAAAACTGGTGTATTAGTAGAAGAGAATATTGTAATTGGACATGAGCCTATTATATTCTCAACATAATAATAATAATAAAATAAATAAATGTGTCATATTATCTACTTTGATGCAGTTTGCCTGAAATATTCATTGAAATTTCTGGTGTGATCTTTGTGTCTTTAGTTATAGAATTTACATTCTTTAAGGGGGGACATACAGCTTTCAGTGAAATTCATTGGTGAGAAAAAGGTAAATTTCATAATTTTTTCCCCTCAGCAATGAATTGCTCTACAATCTTGCAATCTGACATACTCTTTTTGACTACTTCTACAATTGCATACTATTTTCAAAATTAATGAAACTGTTACAGTGATGGGTAATTATCTTTATAAAATGGTAGCCGCATTTCGTCCACTAAAATTCCGTTTCCGTGATAATTTCCACAAGTGGCAATATTTTTGAGTGATTCTTTTTCTATCCATTTGCAAACATCATATGAACATCATCATCTACAACCTTTGGAATACAGTATCTACAGTATAAGTATTTTTTTTAAGTTTTCTTTTTCATTAAAATATAGGCTATATCTTTAGAAAAAATAAACTATTAATGTTAAATGAATGATTGTAGATAGTGTTGTTCATATGATATTAACAAATACACAGAAAAATAATCACTCAAAAATATTGATATTTGTAGAAGTTATCAAGAAAACGGCATTTCAGTGCATGACATGTGGCTGTCATTTTTAAATGATAATTACCCGTAACTGTAACAGTTTGATTCATTTTGAAAATAGTATGCAATTGTAGAAGTAGTCAATAAAGAGTATGTCAGATTGCAAGATTGTAGAGCAATTCATTGCTGAGGAAAAAAATAATGAAATTCACATATTTCTCACCTATGAATTTCACTGAAAGCTGTATGTTCTCCCTTAAGTTATTAATCAGAGTCCAGGAGGCTTGGTATTTGTTAATTAAAATTGAATTAATAAAATTGCAATTTACATGCTACTATGAAAGGTTTCTTATATATTTTGTTATGGATATCATAAGCAAGTTTATTGTCTGGTGTCTGGTACCCATTTTTCAATGCCATTTTGTTGTCTTTCATTTTTGAAGTTCATCAATTTACCATTTTTAAGGGGTCTTTTGTTACATTATTATCTTTCTTTATTGGAAAAGAATAATTTAAAAAGTTTAACGAACTGTGAACTTTAATGAACTATTTTATAATCGAGGCAACTACACATTAAGTTGCACTAAATTTATATCCCTTACACTGCATTCAGATATTTTGAACTGTGCACAAGTTCCAGTAATGCTTTCTGTGAGTATTCTACATGCTTTTCTGCTTTCATTATTTTAGCTATTTTGTCATTTATTAGTAAAAATCCAGAAAATTACCTATGTATTAAGTGGATAATCTCTTCTTCTTCTCACAACGTTTCGCCCAGTTCCTCATGGGCTTCATCAGATGACAACTGGATAGCATGGCGCTGAGGGGCTGGATTTAAAGGCTTCCCCAGCTCGCAGATGTTGTTGCTGACGTCACTGCTGTCGGTCACGGGTTGGTTCGGAAGCTTGTGTTCATGCGTATGGTCATGGTTGTTAAATAAAAAGGCCGTATACCTCTGGTGATCATTTACCCATTTCTTTGGAATCTCATAATCGGATTTATCATTGATGTTCGGGAATGCCGGAAATTTAACACATGGCCTTACATTTGCCATTCTCCTAATAACTTCCAGCCATTCGTCGCTTATGTTTCCGTCGTAGTTGTTAAGACATACCTCTTTTATCATTTATCATTTATTTAACAACCATGACCATACACATGAACACAAGCTTCCGAACCAACCCGTGACCGACAGCAGTGACGTCAGCAACAACATCTGCGAGCTGGGGAAGCCTTTAAATCCAGCCCCTCAGCGCCATGCTATCCAGTTGTCATCTGATGAAGCCCATGAGGAACTGGGCAAAACGTTGTGAGAAGAAGGAGAGATTATCCACTTAATACATAGGTAATTTTCTGGATTTTTACTAATTTTAACCAAGTGGAAAGATTTTAAGACCACCAAAGGAATATTTTGTCATTTGTTGATTTTTCATGCCTGCAATCAGCTTTCTCCATTGGGAACATAACATTTATTTTCGTTCCTAAATCATGAAAAGTGCTTAAAAGTGTCATCTAGCAAGAACCCTTAAAATTAGCAAGTAGCTATTTTAATAAAAGTTTGTAGTGAGCCTGTACAAATTATGGGCTTTGTACCTACTTTTTTTTTAAAAGAACTTGGAACCCAAAGAATCTACTGACTTGATATAGCAAGTGTTAAAACAGGGTTTGAGTGCTTTGTATGTAGGGATCTGAGGAGTTTTTGTCTTTTGTGAAGGTTGTTGAGATTTGCACCAGAGTCAAGTCCTGAAATAAATCTGGTCCTGCAGAGAACACTGGAGTCTGCAAAATCCAGTGCACAAACACCAATCGGAGGAGCTGTGATATGCGAGTGTATTACTACATTGGTACACCACAAGGTCGGAGACGAGTTGCTTGCGAGTTCTCTGCTCTGCGTGGGAGAGCTCATGTCAAGCAACAACAGCGATCTCAGGTAAGCACAACTGCAATTATTTTGCAACATCTTTTTTCTGATCAAGGTCCAAGTACAGATCCTTGAGGGTTACCAGCATTTATGTTGAAGAAGAATGTTTTACTTTCACTTGAGTCACAAGTTCGCAGGTTCAATCCCTGCTCAATCGATGGTATGTTAATGAATTCCTGCGACACAGAATCCCAGCAGAGTAGAGCAGATGTGACAGAATGCTTGTATTGTTTCAGTTACGCAGGACTTTGCCTGCTTGAGATGATCCTACACAACTATAAGCTGTCTCTGTCATCTTCACAGCAACAAGTTGTGTTAGCTGGCTTGTGTCACCCAGACGAGACCATGAAGCAGCGCACATTGAGCTTGCTCTGTGCTATCGCAGAACCTCACAGTGCACAGAGTGTGTGTGAGCAAGTAGTTACGTACGTGCAGACAAAGTGCACAGGAAATCAGTATCTTCAGCAGCAGATGATTGAGCGAGTTGTCGTCTTAACTGACAAGTTTCCTGATTACGAGACACAATGGCATTTGGCTGTCCTCATCCAGCTGCTACCCCTGGCACTTCCTGCACAGGCAAGGGCAATACAGCGCAGGATTCAGCTTGCACTTTTGCAAGGTCAGTTGCTTTATAATATCAAATACAAGAGGAATAGGAAAATCTCACACATTTTCACAGTAATTAGATAATCAAAATGGTGATGCAGAAAGGCAGCCAAACAGCGTTTGTTTTTTTTATTTTTAAGAAATCTACTGCATACTATTGTACAAGGGTAAGTCAATAAGTATCCTCACTCTCTTTTTTTAAATTTATTGCAACAAAAATAAAAAAACTTTCATTTACCTTATTTTTCAACATAGTCTCTTTCCTTCTCAATGCACTTCATCCATCATTGTACGAGGGACATACTGAAAGTCATGAGCAACATTTTTTCACAACCATAATCTTTATTTGTAAGTGAAACCAAGTATATCATCTCAATCTGCAGACCTTTCTTTCACTTTTCCACATAGTCTCCATTTTTTTTGCACATGTTTCCGATCGTTCTGCAAGTTTGAAAATACCCTTGTGATAGAATTCTGTTACTGCTGCCTGTAGACACTGTTAAAGGGGACAAATCTGCTGCTGAAATTCACCACAGACTGCGTATACCTATGGAGATGTGTGCATGGGTGCCAGCAGTGTTAGGAGGTGGGTGAAACATTTTAAGGATGGAAACACGAGTATCGAAAATGAGCCTCGCAGCGGTGCCCTTGAACTGCCTCCACGGAACGCAACAAGGTAAGAGTTAACGAGCTGATTAGAGGTACCCTCCAACTACCATCTTTTCAGTTTTGTGAAGGAACAGATTTGAGGCCAATGCTACGAGTCACTGGAGGATATTCGGCAAGCAGTGCGTCAGTGTCTACAGGCAGGTGGAACAGAATTCTATCGTAAGGGTATTTTCAAACTTGCAGAACGATGGGAAACATGTGTGCAAAAAAACGGAGACTATGTGGAAAAGTGAAAGAAAGGTCTGTAAATTGTGATGATATACTTGGTTTCACTTACAAATAAATATTTAGGCTGTGAACAAATGTTGCTCACAACTTTCAGTATGCCCCTCGTACAAGCTTCCTCTTGCCCTCAGATAAAAATTTTATGGCTGAGGAGCATGTATGCACCACTTCCTTCATGGCTGATTCGCATAGCCTATGGTTTGCCGCTTCATCAGCAGTCACTCTTCAGTTTGACTGAATCATGATACACACTTGCTCAATGTTGGCATCACTAGTGGATATCTGGTTGGGTGTCCTGTTTTTTCTTAATCTGTGTGTGTGTGTTTTTTTTTTTTTTTTTTTTTTTTTTTTTTTTTTTTTTTTTTTTTTTTTTTTTTTTTTTTTTTTTTTTTTTTTAAATACCTAGGTGGACAGAAGGGAATTGTAAATGCATGCCTTAATGGGAAAACATTGAATGATTCGGATGAAACTCACCTTGCAGGGGTTTTTTGGGCTAGGGAACTCGAATCTGAGGTTGTTTTTTCCCCCAGGCATCACACTTTAATTTTGAAATAACATCGAAACCAGGATTCTAGCTTTTTAATTGTCAATCTTTGTGTATTGTTAGTAGGCCTTGAGTGGTAGCCGAGTTAAAATATATCCTATGTCTGCCGAGCATCTGCTGCACTATGAGAAGTGCTGATTTATGGGTTTTTACTGAATGCTTGGGAGTAGTTGTTAGCACTGACAGTCATGGCGCATGACATTACTTAGTCAAGTAGGCCGAATGGACATGGAGTGGAAAAGGGTAAAAATGTAAGAAGTTGTAACTTAGAGTTTTGGTATAGTAGAATAAAGTTGGGTGTAGTGTAGAAGGGAAGACAGTGTGATTATTTCACAGAAACCATGAAATGTCTTACAGGCTAAGGGAGATGTTCCTTACATAATATTATAAATATATTTATTACAATATTCCGCCTTTACCCTTAACATATAATACACAACTTAACTTGAAAATGCATTTCGGCGTATGCTGTGCCATCTTCAGTTCATATAAGATGTAATGAACACCACAATTCTTCTCAAATAATGTTGTTTATAAAATTTGTTAATTGGTAACCTAGGTTACCATTGTAGTCAAGTCAAATAAATGATTCTGGTCAATTATGTTTTCCTTAAGGATGTTATTTCTGTTCTTATAAATTTGAAAGTTTTCCAATGTATTTAGTCTAACACCCTTATCACAGATATGTAGGACTTCCATGGAAGTGTAGATATGTAGGACTTCCATGGAAATCCTACATATCTGTGATAAGGGTGTTAGATTCAGTTTTTGTAGTATATTGCCTGATGTATGAAAGTATTCTTCAATTATTTTGGCTACTGTTATCAATCGGTTAATATTATCAGATTAGCTGCATCCCGAAGTGATCACAATAAGTGGCTTGCACTGTAATGTGTTATTTTGATTGTGAAAGCTGATTTTGTGGGGTGTGGAACTGGACCTGACTAGACAAAGATGAAGGTATGAAGGTATAAGGTTGTTCTTTCAGTTAAGAATTCAACAAGGGAAATTTTTTAACAGCTCTCTAATATACAAGGGGGAGTCTGAAAATAAGTTTCCCCTAGCGACTGTGTGCGGAGGTGTGGATGAAAGACAAAAAATATGAGACATTAAAGATAAGATGTACCTTTATTTTTCCACATAATTACCAGAACTGAAGGAGGCGATTTTGAAAAAGCGGCCTGGCCTTCTCCATTCTGGTGTTCTGTTGTTGGATGACAATGTGAGACCACACTCAGTGATGGGAATGCAAAACCATATTGCAACTCTTGGTTGGGAGCACCTAGCCCATCCACCATACAGTGACTTCCGTCTGTTTCCATCTCTGAAGAAGACTCTTGGCAGAAGGCACTTTGGGAGCACTGCTGATGTCACACAAGGTGTTCGACACTACTTCCACATGCAGAGCCCTGATTTTTTTCCTGGAGGGCTTTTTGAAGCTTCTAAAGCGGTATGACAAATGTCTCAATGTACGTGGTAATTATGTGGAAAAATAAAGGTACGTCTTATCTTTAATGTCTCATTATATTTTTTGTCTTTCATCCACACCTCTGTACACAGTTGCCAGGGGAAACTTATTTTCGGACTCCCTGTTGTATATTTTACAGTCTTTAACTCAGGACAACATGATGACTAGTGAGCAGTGACAGAGTTTGTCTTGTTTCAGAGAATGCAGCAAGCGCAAGGAGCAAAGTGCTGCAGATTTTTGGGAAGTGCTCGCAGTCGAAGACAGTTTCATTGACGCTGATGGAAGTGTATGCTTGGGCACTGAGCGAGTTCAGCACGAGTGCAGTGCAGGAGCTAGTATCGTTAGGACGCAAAGTGCTGCACAGCCAGGAGCCAACACACAGCATATGCAGCTTGCTGGCTGCCATCGTCCACGCTCTCAGAAGTTGTGTTCAAAAGTCTGGTATAGACGACAATTCTGTTGAGGAGTTGCTAACGAACATACTGGAGCTGCGATCAGGAGATGCACACTTACATCAAGTCTGCGTAGAAACACTGGCAACGTTGCCACATTTAAGAGAAGTGTGCTCAGTGCTACAGCGAGAAGACCCAGCAAGTAGTTTGGACTTCACATTGTCTTTCTTAGATAAATATGTTTGTGACAGTCTGTCTGAAGGAGATCTACCTTATCGTCCTATGTCAGAAACTCCTATATTGGAAGTGCCCACCACCGGTTTGTGCCCCAGTCCTGTTAGTTCCGGCTTCAGCTTCCCCATGAGTGGATCGTTCAGCTCTGAAGACTCTAGCTCCTGGTCCCTGAGAAGGTAAGTTTGTTTATTCTGCTACTTAGTAAGTTCTTTTACCTGCCTGTTGCATACATCCAGGGTCAGGATTGAACAGGAAGCCACTCTCCACTCGTGCCGACAGTTAATAGGTTGGAGACATATTTAGGTGCAGTTGAACTTGGATAATTTGAAGCTGAAGTGACCATAAAAATCAAATTGATCATGATTTTGAATTAGAAAAGTTTAGTACTTTGTACAGGGATGTCAAGGGACCATGCTAAAAGTTTGAATTATTCGCAATTTTAAATTTAAACGTTTGAATTATCCAAATTTGACTGTATTAGTGGAATATTCATAAAAAAGAGCCATATTGGATTACTAATCAATGAAATGTAGTAAAAGTCTGCCTTTCAATATTCAAGTTTTTTAATTATCAGATATGTATTTCGACCAGCTTGTGGTCATCTTCAGTGATACATACTACCATATGTATCACTGAAGATGACCACAAGCTGGTCGAAATATATATGATAATTAAAAAACTTGAATTTTGAAAGGCGGAGTTTTACTACATTTCATTGTATTAGTGGAGATCTGGAAAAGCTGTTCCTATTTCCACTAATTGCTGAATATTTTTTCCACAATCCCAATTAACACACTTTTGAAGAGTGAGATATCAAGAATTTATACAGGGTCTGGCAGAGAAACCTGATGGTTTTTGAAATTCGATCTGTGCAGAAGCACAGGAAGTGTCGTAACTGACCTTCAGAATAAGAGTGCGTCAGCTCAAAGCATTTCAATCAATGGAGCGTTGGTCAGTGCAACATCGTGCGTTCGTTGTAGAAACTTTAAAACAAACAAAAAAAAAAAAAAAAAAAAAAAAAAACAGTGAATCATTAATTGTCATTCAGCTCCATTTCAACATTCATCGAAATGAGAATGTTCCATGTTCGAACCCCAAAGAATGTTGAATGTGTGTGACTTCTTCAAAGTCCTCAGTGATTGGCAGTGAAATACGCGAGTGCCTTAGGAATTTCTTGAAGCAGGATATTCGGAACAAAGTTGCAGCAATCTCTCTGCAAGTTCTGCAGCTATCTCTCTGCAAGTTCTGCAGCTAGTAATGTGAAGTTTTCCGTTATGACTCCAAGAGTGTGTTTACTTTGAGGGACACCATCTGAGGAACACAATTGTCACAATTGGAGGTAAAATGCTTTGAGATGTATTGTAGTTCTAAAATAAAATAACGTATGCAAACTATTCAGTTTTGTCATAATTTCAATTTAAAAACCATCTGGTTTCTCTGCATGGCCCTGTATAATAAACTATTAAAGAAACAAAAGCCAGAAATATCTCAACATCATAATGCAGATAAGTTTATGCAACATACATAATTAGATTAGGGTGTCCAATTAATGTTTATATAAAAATTGGACATTTTAATTTTCTTTGTAAACAACGTGGGAAAATTAAGGGAAAAAAGGGGACAAATTTAATTCACATAATTTAGGGAATATTTACAATTTAGCTTTGTCTCAAGAACACAAATTATCCCATATGACTTCTTAAATTTCTTCTGCAGACTGATGTAGATAATTTATTCTACATTGTCACTGTACATTTCACTTTAATGTAATCTATCTTATCTTATCTTATCAAGAAGTGCGTTTTTCCTTATAATTTATCATAAAAGTCAGCACATATTACTCCATTCAAGTATGTTTTGACAATGAGCAAGACCTTCACTGTTTTAACTTTTATTAATGTACACACACTGGCCAATCACAATCACACAAAATGGGACATTTGAGGCTCCACGATAAAACTTTTGGGACAGCGAGACTGTCCTGGGAAACGGGACGGATGGACAACCTACCCTGCCAACCCTGAGGAGTCGCCATTGGGTGGTAGGCCCATGGGGAGAATATATAATCAGGGATTAATAAAGTTTTGCAAAGGACAAGATTTTTAAAAAATTAAATCGAAAATTTAAACAAAAAGAGGTTCACAAATATACATGGGTTAAACCAGGGGTGCCCACAGGGGGGGGGGGTTAAGACGCAGACTGCGTCATTGAAATTTCTGGGGGGGGCAAAATATTATCGTTTTATGAATTTTCTGGGGGGGGGGGGGTTAAAAATTGTTGCAAAATTAGCGTTTTATATGTTAAAAATAAAAACGGTCAAGTTTGATAACTTGAAAAGGTCTCTTCTAATTCTTTAGAAGTGAATAGTCAACAAATTAGCGAAACGCATTTCCTTGTAAACAACTGCCGCGAAACGAAATTGATCACTCTGTGCCGATAGCAGCGACTGCGAACTGTACCATTGTTAGTATAGTGGAGGTATTCATTGCGTGGCCAGGAGGCTTTAAAGAAATAAACCATTAGGTCGGTGTTTCTTTATGTTAATGGATCTGACTAAATCAGTCCTGGCTTCCGCTTTCCAAAACAAAAGCAACGTTGCAATATTCTCTCATTGTTATCGCTGACCTCAGTTCTTCCTTCGCTTGTTGGTATAATAGAATTATTGGAGTATTAGTTCTTACTGGGTTATTACAGTCTTTGTACAATGCCGCCTGCAAGAATAATATTATTCTCGGAAGTGATTTTACTGCACTCAAAAGCACGTGCCACCTTATAATAACGGGAGGGAAGGTGTGGAAAAATCTGCCTATAAATAATGCTGCATTCTTAATTTGAAACTTGAGGTTATGGCTACTGGTTTCAGTCCATCTCGGCATCCCGAAAATGAAAAAAAAAAAAAAAAAAAAAAAAAAAAAAAAAAAAAAAAACAATCTAAATATAAGTGTTTAGAATTATTGTGCAATGCCATTATTAGGCATGACAAAATATGGCAAGAAAGAAACATCCGTATACACTGAAACATAATTTAGACATAAAATAGAAGTTTACTGAAAGTAAAAGCAGTGGCGAAGATAAATGGAAACCGTATATTGATGTAAATCCCAAGCAGATTCTTCAAGATAAAGATGAAGAATTTCGACAGCCATGGGCTCCCATACCCAGGGGCGGGGGGGGGGGGGGGGAGGAGGTGCAAGGAAAAAAATGTATATTAATCATTATTATAGTCAGGTGTTTTTCTTTTATGACAATTATTTTAAAGTCAGTTAAGACATAAAAAGTTTCCAGAAGTTTTACCAAATCGACAACATGGAAGCAGAATCCACAGTGGATTAGGAAAGGGGGGTCCAGGGGGTTTGGACCCCCAAAAGTCAAAACCTAAAATTCTATATTTGTATTTAAAATAAATATTTATTTAATTAAACAAGATTTGTTGGTGTGTCAAATATGATACAGCAGTTATATTCTTTTCATAACATAATGAGTAGGCCTATTATGTCCACTGTTCCATGTGTTATTCAACTTTTCTTATAAATGATAATAAGTATTATAACTTAGGTAACAATTTCTTTTTTAAGTTGCCATGTCTTAGAGTATAGTAAACGAATTTGCTAACGTAAAATGTGATTTTCATTAGTTCAATTAAAAATTTCCCGGGGTGGACAGCCGACTTAGGTAACATTTTCTTGTTTACATTGGCATGTCTTAGAGTACGGTAAACAAATTTCCTAACTAGTTTTTGAGTGCTAAAATAGCGTAAAATGTGATTTTCATTAGTTTAATATTTAAAAATTTTCCGGGGGTGGAGCCCCCACTTAAGTAATGATTTCTTGTTTACATTGGCATGTCTTAGAGTATGGTAAACAAATTTCCTAACTAGTTTTTTAGAGCTAAAATAGACTAAAATTTGATTTTCGTTAGTCCAATATTTAAACATTTCCCGGGGTGGACACCCGACTTAGGTAACATTTTCTTGTTTACATTGCCATGTCTTAGAGTATGGTAAACGGATTTCCTAACTAGTTTTTGAGTGCTAAAATAGCGTAAAATGTGATTTTCATTAGTTAAATATTTTAAAAATTTCCGGGGGTGGACCCCCATTTAGGTAGGCCTAATGATTTCTTATTTCTTATTTGCAATGGCATGTCTTAGAGTATGGTAAACAAATTTCCTAACTAGTTTTTCAGTGCTAAAATAGAGTAAAATGTGATTTTCTTTAGTTCAATATTTAAAAATTTTCTGGGGATGGACCCCCGACCCCCTTTTTGAGGGGTAATCCAACCCACCCGGCACTTTCGACCCTCTTCGCAATTATTTTCTGGCTAAATCATTGTTGCACTTATATTTTTATATTATTAATATAATGTTACAAAAGTGGCCCAAGAAGTTAAAGCGACAAAAAATAAATTAATTTAAAAATTGCCCCCCCCCCTAGAAAATATCATATGGGCGCCCTTGTCGACTCACTCAGGTTGGGGGGGGGGGGTGAGCAATGAAGTTTGGGGGGGTGAGCAATGAAGTTTGGGGGGGTGCGTCATGAAGTTTGGGGGGGGGGCACCCCTGGTTAAACTGTTGAGGAATCAAAAACCTATTATTGACTATATGGTAATTAAAAGGAACCATACATTCAGTATACAAGATGTTAAGGTAAAAAGAGATGTAGAGTATGGATTCAGTCACCACAAAGATGGCTTTTCCCATAAGGAACAATTTAATGGTAAAAGAAAGAGAAATGTGTGATGGTTTCTATCATAAATAGTCCTGGATACATGGTACACTTCCTACAAAAAAGAAGCATAAAATATATATTCGAGAAAAGACTTATAAAGGCACTAGTGGATGTGGATGAGTATTGGAGTGCTGAAGAATAAAATTGTATATTTTGAAACACTCTAAATTACGTGTGTTAGAGGAGGAGGTTTTGGGGAAAGCAAAACAGAAAAAAATGGTTAAGTAAGGAGGTATTTAGAAGTAATTGAAGCAAGAAAGGAAGAACTAAAACATACAAGAAGCAACTGTACATATTGCCTTTTTTGAGTTTCATACCCTGCAGCCAGAGTTGGTTTAAGAAATTTTGGGGCCCCCTGCAAGATGACTGTTGGGGCTCCTTCACATTTATTGTAGATATATCAAGCCTACCTATCTTTTACTATGTAATGCAAATATTGTGTATATTTCCATTGATAGTTTAGTTTCACATACTACATTGTAGTTAGGGCCTATTAACACAAAGACATTTTTATAAATTGAAATTTACTGTAATGGTAGATTTACCCTACAAAAAATGAAAAAAAAAAAAATATATATATATATATATATATATCTTAATTTTTAACTTTTTAACTGTGCATTGGAGTACGTTATGAGGGAATGGTACAGAAACAATCCGAAAAATATAAAAATTGGAACCCAAAAGGACAATATACAGTTAAATTGTATAGGATTTGCCGATGATCTAGCATTTCTGGCCAATGATATTCAGGAAGCAAAACGACAAATTAAATCTCTGCAAGAAATAGACCAAAATATTGGCTTAAAAATTTCATTTGAAAAAACAGAAATAATGCTAACTCAAATGCCGCTAGCAAACAAAATTGAGGTGGGAGGCCAAGAAATAAAAATTGTAGAAAAATTTAAATATTTAGTTGAAATAATCACTTACAACATGAATGAGAAACCAGCATGGCAAAATAGAATAGATAAACTGGTTAGAGCACAGCATGTTACCAAGAATACATACAATAAAAAGTGCCTCTCAATAGCAACCAAATTGAAACATTATAAAACAGTGACTCAACCGCAAATCACGTATGCATGTGAAATACTATTCAAAACAACTAACACAGTTTCAATAGATAGAGTACTCAAGGTAGAAAGGAGAATAGTAAGAACCTGTTTAAACAAAAATTACCAAGTAAATGGAGTCTGGAGACTATCTTCTAATGAAACAGTATATCAAGGAATAGAACCAGTGACAAGTACAATGAAAAAAAAAACGAATATCATTTTTGGGACATATTTTACGGACACCAGAAAATAGAATTAGCAGAAAAATAATAGAAAAATTATGAAAGAGTAAGAGTAAGAAAAATATAAGATGGATTACAGAACTTAAGGAAAATATGGCAGAGCTACATATTACAGTAGAGGATTTAATATACAAGACAGACACACTCAAGATATTGAAAGACAAACACACTACACTACAGATGAAAATCAACAAACAGAGAATAGGAAGAGTAGTTCCAGAAGCAGAAAGAAAATTGTGGTCAGAAAGGATGAAGAAGTACTGGGCTCACAAAAAGAAGAAAAACCTCAACCAGAAACCTGACTAAAGTGGTCCTATGAAGGCCAAAAAATTAAAATTAAAATAAAAATATATCTTAATATGTAATTGTTTCCTACAATGTATGTACATAATATTTACAAAACCAATTTCAAAAGTCTGGCTTATTCTCATTGAAACAGTGTTACAGTCTTTTGTTTTTATAAAATACAAAGTATAGTCTGAAACACTGTCTTCTAAACTGTATTAATCGTGTATACACTGCCTGTCCTATACGGCTAATTTTGCGTACTCGGCGACATTACAGATGGCAGCACCTTTCACACCCAGACTGCTTCTTGTTTTTTGCTACGACATTGTTGATTATGTAGTGCTGTCACCGCCGTCTCATAATCACTGCCTTCTAAACTGTATTACTCCTCGAGACAGTGGTGCTCATAATATAGTCTATCAATGCGTCTAATTAATTTACATTTATTTTAATTATTGCTCCAAAATTCCATT
Organism: Ectobius pallidus; assembly: GCA_964059195.1. Lineage (NCBI taxonomy): Eukaryota > Metazoa > Arthropoda > Insecta > Blattodea > Ectobiidae > Ectobius > Ectobius pallidus. Next base: position 176,795,790 of record CAXKWD010000004.1, on the reverse strand, counting down.
TCAAGGTAAGTGTCATATACTGGAATAATATTACGTTCTAAACAAATAACACAAGTATCTGTGTCTGTTTAGTGCTTACGAGGGTCGTTCAATAAGTAATGCAACACATTTTTTTTCTTAGAGCAGGTTGGTTTTATTCAGGATTCGAATACAACATATTATTTCCCAATCTTTTGGCTACAAAACCCTATTTTTAAACATAATCTCCGTTCAATGCTACATCCTTACGCCACCTTAATGGGAGGGCCTGTATGTCTGCATGGTACCACTCTACTGGTCTATGTCAGAGCCAACGTCTTGCTGCATCAATAACATCCCCATCATCCACGAAGTGCTTCCCGTTGAGTGCATCCTGCATCGGGGCAAACAGATGGAAGTCAGAAGGTTTGAGATCCGGGCTGTAGGGTGGATGAAGAAGAACAGTCTACTGAAGTTTTGTGAGCTCCTCTCGAGTGTGAAGACTTGTGTGAGGCTTTGCGTTATCATGGAGAATGAGAAGTTCGTTTGCATTTTTGTGGCGACGAACACACTGAAGTCGTTTCTTCAATTTCCTTAGAGTAGCACAATACTCTTCAGAGTTGATCGTTTCACCATGAGGAAGGACATCGAACAGAATGACCCCTTCAGAGTGCCAGAAGACCGTAGCCATGACTTTACCAGGTGAGGGTATGGCTTTGAACTTTTTCTTCAAAGGAGAGTTGGTGTGGTGCCACTCCGTGGATTGCCGTTTTGTTTCTGGTTCGAAGTGATGAACCCATATTTCATCGCCTGTGACAATGTTTGACAAGAAATTTTCACCATCAGCCTCATAACGAGCAAGCAATTCCGCACAGATGAGAGTGGTACCATGCAGTCATACAGGCCCTCCCATTAAGGTGGCGTAAGGCTGTAGCATTGAACGGAAATCATATTGAAAAATAGGGTTTTGTAGCCAAAAGATTGGAAAATAATATGTTGTATTCGAATCCTGAATAAAACCAACCTGCTCTAAGAAAAAAATGTGTTGCATTACTTATTGAACGACCCTCGTATTTTGATTAGTGATTGCTGCAATCTGGGTGTGAACTGTGTCGCCTCTACTGGATAAATTAGGCAATTTAACAATACTCTGAACTCCATGTTAAAATAAAGCATAGCTGACAGGCAGTGTAATTCTCGAGACGGCGGTGGTCTGAAAACACAGCGACAGAGGAATAACCAGTAACAATCACTGTCAGGGCAACAATTGAACTGGCATATATATATAAAGAATAAAAGATTCAACAAGAAAATTAGCCATTTTAACTTGCTTTTTATCTTTTATTTTACTCTTAAACCAGTCCTGCTTGCAGTTGCTTCTTCGATACAGCCTCTCCTGCACAATTTGTCATTGGTATGTGTCCCGTTGTTAAATAACCATACATTCGAGTGGGAATGTTTATGCGTGCTTTGTACAGAAAGCCACTGGAATTGAGTCATGCAAAGAGAGATGCTATTCCATTTTATATTGAACCTTGTGTTTGATTTCAGCCCAAGAAAAGAAATGATTGCAGTGAAATCTGTCTGGAGCAAAGAAGGAAGAGCTGAGCCTTCAGAAAGTGATATGGAGCAGTTGGCAAGCCTTGTGTTTACTGGAGCAGAGTCAAATCAGTGCACCGATGCACTTAGTGACCTCCTTCAAAGAGACTTCCAGAAATTCTCAGATAAGAGCTGATGTTAGTACTAAGGACTGCCAGCATGGTCTTGTGGTTGGCATTGCTGACTACAGTTTGGTCGGCTCGGGTTCGATCCCCAGTACCTCCTCAGATTTTCTGAGGTAGGGAGGTCTGCATTTTGGCCAGGAAGAGACCAGAGCATCTATTGAGGTGGGTGCAACATCATTACCACCATTTGCTAAAGGTAACTTTACATGTAGGGGTTTTACTGTATTATTCAATTTATATTCTTACCCTGTATCGGAAAGTTGCAATAATATTTTTTTTTTGTGCTATAACCTCTCTATACTGAGGAGTTTAACGCACGTTTCTGGTGATATGTGGGAATTTGACTTTCCCACTGTTACAAACTTGTTGGTGAGACCCATTTAATTAGTTCTGTGGCTTGCACCCAGGTGTCAGCAATGTACTCCTTTGCCATCATCAGAAGGTTTTTTGACAAACTGTACGACTACCAAATATGACTTGTAGTTAGCAAAGCGTGTGATGCATCCACCAATCAGAAACCAGGCTACTTTAATAATATGCAGTAAATGTCATACAACTTCTGTTCTTATTGTATCGTTCCACTGATCAGCCATTTCATAAAATATGGGAATTTTACCCAAGAGAGATGTTATAAAACTATTGTAATTGGGTGGTCAAATATAAGTTTAAAAACTAAAGTTCACTGAATATTAAGGAATTAAGTATATTTAAAGTTGTTTCATGAGCAAATTCTGTTGATTTACTTATTTATTGCATTGTAGTTACTTCTTTTGCCATTTTTAGCATGATTTTAACACTCTTTAATACCATGTAGTCAAGAGTAATCAGCTATGTCCATTTTGATTTGACAAAATATACATCTTAAGGCTCAATTTGGTATAAGATTAACTTCATAAAGTATGTGCGGTTAATTACTATGTCAAATAACAAACAGCGACTTTTTGTCCCACCCGTAATATTGATAGTTTTACTAAATTATTATTGATGAGTTATATAAATGTTCTGACAATCTGGAAACAGTTTATAATTTGTATTTAATCCTTCATATCTTCATTAATAACAACATCAAGACTATAACAGTAATAGCAGAACAGCAAATGAACTGTTTTTGTGCATCATTAAAATCATTGTCCAAATTATGTCCCACCCTTAATAAATTCTGAAAAATAAATTTCAAATATTTAAAATAAATTTTAAATAATGCTTTGCATGTAGTGTGGAGGAGAAGGCATTGTAAATTTTACAGAATGTGAAGAACCAATTCTAGTTTGTTATTTATGATATGTAATGAACAAAAATAGTTTTCATAATATGCTAGAATGTCCCACCCGTAATTATGAAATGGCTTGATGTTGAACAGAGTTATAGACTAAAAGTTGGAAAAGTAGATCAAGAAAGTATGTATAGGTAACACGAAGGAAAGACAGCTTCCCAGAACTCTCCACTTGTAAGCTTCTCGTTGCTAAACAATACAACATTCTTAATGATTTATATAGAACATCAAGCTTTTCCACTGGAACTCACTACTGTGGTATTTAATTACCTGTTGGAGCGCTTTCAACCGCGTGGAGTGGCCATCTTCAGCAACTCACACAACATCTTCATCTTCGCTTTCAACCGCGTGGAGTGGCCATCTTCAGCAACTCACACAACATCTTCATCTTCAGCAATGAAGATGTTGTGTGAGTTGCTGAAGATGGCCACTCCATGCGGTTGAAAGCTCTCCAACAGGCCATCTTCAGCAACTCACATAACATCTTCATCTTCAGCAATGAAGATGTTGTGTGAGTTGCTGTAGATGGCCACTCCACGTGGTTGAAAGCGCTCCAACAGGTAATTAAATACCACAGTAGTGAGTTCCAGTGGAAAAGCTTTATGCTCTGTATAAATCATTAAGATTTACACACTACAGAATGGACAAACTCAAGAAATACAACATTCACAAGCATTCAAAGTTAAGCAAATGCATGGACTAGAAATCAGGGACAAGAAAGTGGCATGTGAGCTGATTGTTGGTCAGAGTAAGAATAAAGAGTGTTATTCAAAAGTAGTCGAACGTTTAAAACACTTTTAGCTCACTTATGTACCATTACTAGGACATGTTTCAAGAGGTAAGTACCCTCCCATCGTCGGCTAGCGGTCGACTGGCATTCTGGCGACTGTGTTGTGTGAAGTTCTGTGTGCTGCTCTTAGTTTGTCCAACATATACCTGAGGGCAGTCATTGCATTCTATTTGGTATATGCCTGAGAGTTAAGTTTTTTGTTTTTTTGTTTTTCAATGGATGGTTTAATAGATTCGTAATGGTGTATTTGTTTTGTGGTGCTAATTTAATATTGTAATCCTTAAAAAACTTTTTCAAATTTGTGAAACAATTTGGGGTGGTAATTGAACTTCTTGAAAACTTTTTTTGTTGTTTCTAGGTTTTCTAATGTACTAATTTCTTTGATTTTGTTCCTCTTTGTGTGTCTATTGATCATTGGTATACCAATGACCAAGACAGAATATAATTTAGAGTACCAACATATACAGGAAGTGGCAGTCACTAATGGTTTTAGAACAAACTTCATAGATAAGATGATCAATAGACACACAAAGAGGAACAAAATGAAAGAAATTAGTGCATTAGAAAATCTAGAAACAACAAAAAAAGTTTTCAAGAAGTTCAGTTACCACCCCAAATTGTTTCACAAATTTGAAAAAGTTTTTAAGGATTACAATATTAAATTAGCACCACAAAACAAATACACCATTAGGAATCTACTAAACCATCCATTGAAAAACAACAAACAAAAAACTGAACTCTCAGGCATATACCAAATAGAATGCAATGACTGCCCTCAGGTATATGTTGGACAAACTAAGAGAAAGTTAGAGACAAGATTGAAGGAGCATCTAAGAAACGTGAGATTAATGCAAACTGAAAAATCCGCAGTTGCTCACCACTGCTGGACAGAAAACCACCATGTTAAGAAAGATATAAAACTGTTAAAACATGTGAAAAAAACATCCGAATTGAATGTATGGGAAAAAATCTTCATCATCAAGAATGAAGACCATGCCATGAACTTCGAGATCCCGCCTGCAGATGACGTATTGAGACTCACTACAAAGAAAACAGATGGCAGCACACAGAACTTCACACAACACAGTCGCCAGAACGCCAGCCGACCGCTAGCCGACGATGGGAGGGTACTTACCTCTTGAAACATGTCCTAGTAATGGTACGTAAGTGAGCTAAAAGTGTTTTAAACGTTTGACTACTTTTGAATAATTAGTATAGTTTCACTGTCTAAAAAACTTCATTCCTAAACTTTGTAATAAAGAGTGTATTATATTTAGTAGGAAGAATTAAATGGCAATCACCCAATTTTAGCTTAATGCAGATGGTGATGTCTGTTGGGCAATGACATGGTCATGAAATGTCAAAATAATGCACAATAAATTATTAGAATTACCAGTAAATCATTCAAACCAGTAGAGAAATTCAAATATCTGGGAGCAATAATTACAGATGAAAATAATATTAAAGTAAAAGATAAGTCCGTCCAGAAGTTTACCAAGGTAAATAAAGTACATTAAGGAAAGTATTTTAATTTAACTATTAGAAGATAAGTGTCGACTGAAATCAGGAAATGCTTGTTTTTATGCAGTTCGGAAACTGTCTTCTGTCCAGAAATCTAAAAATAAACATTTATAAAACAATTATCCTGCCAGTTGTATTATATGGATGTGAGACATGGTCACTTACTCTTTGAAAACAGGGTGCTTAAGAAAATATTTGGGCCTAAGAGAGATGAAAATGGGGACTGGAGAAAACTGTATAATAATATGCTTCATAACCTGTACTCGTCACTGGATATAGTAAGGGTCATGGAGGATGAAATGGGCTGGACATGTTGCACGCATGGGGGAGGAAAGACATATCTAAAAAAAATATTGACTGGGAGACTTGAAGGGAAGAAACCCCTTGGAAGACCTAGATGCAGGTGGGAGGACAATATTAGAATAGATTTAAGGGAAGTAGGGTTTGTGAGGGATGGTTGGATGGAGTTCGCACAGAATAGGTTGAATGACAGCTCATGTAAGCGGCAATGAACCTTTAGGTTTCATAGAAGATATTATTCCTTTAACTTACTTAGGAATTGAATAAGTAAGTACATTCAGTTTGAAGCCATCAACATGTTTAAACTTCATATTCAAGCAGTTGTAAGTGCTGTCAGATAAACCTCTTTACTTCTCTTGAAATATACGTTGGGAGAAAATTTATTTATTTATTGAACTTTATTCAAAGCTTATTATATTTTGTACATAACAGTTTTACATCACAAAAAGCAATTGATAACCACATACTCAAAACTTATTCATCATGTAATGGGGATGGAATTGACAGGTTTGGTGAGATTACAACACAGCCATCAGCATCCATTCACAATCCATTGCTGCTATATTTTATATAAAGTCCCTTTTAAGCGAATACACCACTGAAATTTTGTCATAGTCTTAAAAAGAAAGAAAAGGGGGAAATTGTTTTCTTCAATATACAAAAATCTCCAAACCTAAGATCCATAATCCACTTTTTTTATTGATGGTTTATGCCCTTGAAACACACATAAATGGCAATATGCACTTTAATATCTCATTATTTAACTTAATTTTACTTTTTCTCACAAACTTGTTTCTACAGTTTTCATTGCCCAAAATGAATGGAGTTTTTCTACTGTCTCTTTGAGATTTTCATGAGTTCTGATGATACAGAAATAAGTATTACTTTCTATACAAAAAACTATTTTTCAGAGCAGCTACAATTTAAATATTTAAAAATTATGGATTCTTTTATAATGTATTACCGTATTTTACGGACCATAAGATGCACTTTTTTACCTTGAAAACAGAGCCTTGAAAGTTGGGTGTGTCTAATGGCCAGAAGTACACAAACAAAAAATTAAAATTAGGGGTAAATATTGCCACAATACCATAGTTATAAATAAGGTGTTATAAACGATAAGATAGTAACAAATTTTGGCACAGACTGTACATCATTGCACTTGTCACATTCGTAAAATGAGGGTAGCTGGAAGCCAGAAAGAAAAGAAGGAATGTGAAAAGAAAGGAATGTTGAGTTCTTTTATACAAAAGGAGTGTCTTCGCCGGGTGGTTTAAATGAATGCAAAGACCTCTAAACAGTCT